>JAXIVJ010002777.1:0-20000 GCA_036785665.1 Chirona hameri | reverse complement strand
GAAATTAAATTGGTCATACTTGTTATTGGCCTGAAGAAGAACGCCGTGTCAATTGGCAAGCTTGCATCTACGAAAAGTTTTTTTTTTAACATCCTATTGTCCATCGTACTCAGTGTTTCAGATGCAATGCCCGGATTAACCGACTATTAACCGACTAACCGATTAACCGAGCTCGGGGTACGGGGGGGGGGGGAATTTACCCCCCTCCCAGGTTTTCTCAATAACTTGAAAATTATGAGCGACAGTAAGGTCACACTTTGAATACCGTATGCAGCATCCATTATACGTCTTCTCACCAAATTTTACTGAAATTGAAGCAGTACTTAGGAAGATAATGACGTTTTAATGACGTCATGTCATGCCATTTTTGTGTGGAAAAACTACAAATGTGGAAAACTCGTAGAAAATGAAATTTTGATGTAAATTGCAAACGAAAAACGTTAAAAGAAAGGAAATGGCATTCTCTTGAACATGGCGATCTGGGATTTGCAACATTTAGGTTTTTGGACCAACAAAAAATAAAAAAAACTTATTTTGTGGGAAAATTTCCACTTTTTTTAGATATTAAAAACCGTAATATATGTTAGATAACCAAGTATGGACGATACCCAAACCAAATTTCAAAGAAATCTCTTTTTTTACTGTCTTATGGCTCCCAAAGTATAAGTAACTCATGACGTCATTTTTCAAATTACGTTTTTTGGCTTTTAGTGACCAAATACAGACAAATAAATACCACCGCTGTATTGCTTAGATACAGCTGATCTATAAACATGCCTGTTTTATTTGGATCAATTAATCTCAAATGTTGTCTTTATTGTGACCTGACCTTGACCTGAGGGCCATTATATGGGGCCAGGTTGTGAAAATGGCTGCTACTATCGAATTATACGTGTAAAATAACCCATACAATATGTGTCGCATGGCTTTCGTAGACCTGTGACCTTTTGTGACCTGACATTGACCTTGACCATTGCGTACAATTTCATTTTCGCTTATACGGGAGATGCATTATACCTTTGAGATCACCTTGTGTGATAATAGTCGCAATATTAGGCTTTGGATGGAAAGCATGGCCCAAAAACCCAAATACCTCAATTTTGACCTTTAACTTGATCTGACCTGACATGTGACCTTTCTTCATATGTTCGGGTATGCAATATATTCGTCTCCTTGAGAGCATTCGATCGCCACCTTGCGCGTCTCGCGGCGGTCATTGGTTTGGAAGATACGAGGGGGAGGGGGTAAAATTTACTCCCCCCCCCAGCAGGGCTCGTTCGCCTGGGGACCCCAGCGAGGCGCGGGTTAACCTCATCCCATCACCAGCCTTAAAGGGAATGTTTCACCTTTCTGAAAGTTGTCAGATATACGCTGGTTGTAGTCGAAAATATGAAGTAAGTGCTGCTGAAAACGATGGTGATGTTTTTTCTCCCGAAAAGTTACTTAACTTTATACAAATTGATTGTAAAAAATGGGATGATGACGTCATTATTGAACTATAGAGAGTTATAGAGAAAACCTTTACGCTGGCACAATTGTTTCAGACAATTCTGGCGACTTAAATACAAACATTGCGGAACTGTGTATTCTCCCGCACAGAATACAATGACGAGTGCGAGGCATTGCGATAGCTCAATATTTATATTAAAAACAAAACAATAAATCCATAATTGAGACTTCAAACAACTTGGAAAACTTCAACTTGTGGGTGCAACCTATCGCGTTGGCCGTTGTTTACATCGTACTCGCCAAGGTTCGAGAAATACAGGTTGTCTGACTTTCAGGATCAACAATCTTGAAGTGGCTGTCAGCCAATCAGCGTTGGAATTAGCCTAGACCCCTTGTTGCAGATTATAAATTAAATTACTTAAAAATGGCTAAGTTTTTGGAAAATGACCTTAGTATTTTCGACATTTCAATAACGGCCAAAAATAATGGTTATCTCAGTTCAAAACCAATATAAAGGTGAAACTATTTCCTAAAAACTATAAGGAAACTATAAGGTGGACTATTTCCTTTAAAGGAAATAGTCCACCTTCAACATTAGTTTTAAACTGAGATAGCAGTTTTGTAGCCCGTGTTGAGAAATCATTATCTTGGCTGTTTTCTTGACTGAAAAGGCTCTCCAGCCGAAGATATTTGACTTTTTGGCGAAGGAATACGGCGCATATATGATGTACCGTACCGTCTGAAAGTGCCAGCACTGCCATGGAGCATGCGCAGACCAATAACGCACACCATAAAATCAATAATTTACAACCTTCTGTCCTGAATTGGCGCGATGTAGGACCATTTTTAAACAGAAAAAAAGAAACTGTATTAAAAATATAATAAAATCGTGTTCTGAAAAAATGTCCGAAGGTGAACTATTTCCTTTAAAGGAAATAGTTCACCTTCGGATTTTTTTTTCTCTCAGAACACGATTTTATTATATTTTTAATACAGTTTCTTTTTTTCTTCTTAAAAATGGTCCTACATCGCGCCAATTCAGGACAGAAAGTTGTAAATTATTGATTTTATGGTGTGCGTTATTGGTCTGCGCATGCTCCATGGCAGTGCTGGCACTTTCAGACCGTACGGTACATCATATATGCGCCGTATTCCTTCGCCAAAAAGTCAAATATCTTCGGCTGGAGAGTCTTTTCAGCCAATAAAAGTTCCAGATAAGGATTTCTCAACACGGGCTACAAAACTGCTATTTCAGTTCAAAACCCATGTTGAAGGTGAACTATTTCCTTTAATGGCCACGCCGGAAAAAGATGGGGCCTTGTGATCTATGGGTTAATCTGACGGTTAGTGTCACCGATCTAACACAAGTCACACCCAGCCAACCTAACGCCTTTGGTCGATATTTTGAACAGCAGCTCTCACAAAAAAAAATGTATGGTTTAAAATCCGTTTGTTTATTCAGAAGTGCGATTATGTAGCTCGCACCTATTCCATGCTACATCAGTCCATTCAACCATTCCAATCCAGACCCTCTGATCCAAACACCGCGTCGTAACATGTCTGATTATATTTTGGAATTTGGCCCGCTGGAAAA
Organism: Chirona hameri; assembly: GCA_036785665.1. Lineage (NCBI taxonomy): Eukaryota > Metazoa > Arthropoda > Thecostraca > Balanomorpha > Balanidae > Chirona > Chirona hameri. Next base: position 16,957 of record JAXIVJ010002777.1, on the reverse strand, counting down.
GCATGATAGCACACAGTTATATGAGTGGCGCTGAAGGAGTGGCGCCGGCTGCGCCTCCGCGCGCGCCGGCCACTGGCAGGAGGTTCAATACGGCACAAGACAACGGCGATCGGAGCTGGTCTATTGGTAGAGCTCGTAAGGCAAATCATAACACTGTGTACAAAGTCAACGGCCCTTAGAGGCTACCTGGACCTCAACAACGGCTTCCCGAGCGCGGCCCTACAACAGCTCTACGGAGACACGATCGGCCGCGTGGCCCACGCTCTGGTGAAAGGCAACTGACGGCGTCACCGGTCAGCCGTGCCGCGTCCAATGACGTCACGCGCGCCGCGTCAAATGACGTCACACCACGTAAAATGACGTCACGCGCGCTCTGTAGTCGCGTCAAATGACGTCACGCACTCCATAGACGAGAAAAGTCATGCAGCTACGCCCGAGAACGGCGCAAAAGAGCGGAGACTAGATCTAGACTAGATCTAGGACTAGATCTAGACTAGATGCATGTCGGTAAAATAGGGCATGCGATTCAAACGGAGCCACGGAGTCCGGTCTCGAACGGCAGCGGCCGTGGAGTGAAACATTGACTGCATATGATGCCCGATCAGATCGGGTTTCTGTCGATTGTTAGTTGTGCGAGCCAACCTCTCCCCAACTGGGACGTTTTAAAATGCACCACAGTCCAACAAGACGTAAATGTATGAAGCGGCCAACACGAGTCCACAACATTGTCGCAACGTTTCGATGGCTATCGCAACGTTTTTATGACTAGGCTTAGCGAACATGCGCTTATCAACTGCCTCGTAAGGCAGTTATCTAATGTCATGGAATGTCTCGGTTCATCACTTGAGAAATGCCGTGTTTCTGTCTTGAGTGCCCATACCAGCCGGTTAACACCGTGCAGTCAACAGAACTTCAACGCAATGGCGATAATCAGGAGATTCGTTTTTGGACCTGCTTTTCTGGAGAGAAGATTTTACGTCTTCTTGTACGAAATTTTACGTCATAGACTGCATGGAATACTTTGGATAGGAAAGCACAACGAAGCAGGGTTTCTCGGATCGGAAACCGGAGATCAAGAGAGACTAGCTCTACGCACCGACCGCGTCGGCCGCGCTCTGACGTCACTGGACCGGATCGTGACGTCACCGGACCACGAGTGCCGCCACTCTGCGATCGTCGCCGCCAGACATCGAGATATTGTGTCGGTAAAAAAACAGCGTGAGGCGGCGGCCGCCACGGTTCGGTACCGTTCGTGGGACGCGAGCCCAGCGGAGCGCCACCGGCACTGGCCACCCTCTCGTCCACACGCACGCGCGCAACACCTGATCACAAAGTTGATTTGGAATATCGGAGAGCGGGCGCCGGCGGTGGCCGCGGGCCGCAGGCGTCATCGTCCGCTCTCGCCCCGGCGGGCTCCGAGCCGGTCTCTGTATTACGGGCAACCTATGAGGCTGTCACCACGGGGTGCCTCAAAAGAAGCCGCCGCCGGCGCCGCCCAGCCGGCTGCCCAGGCCGCCCAGGCCCTTGGAGAAGCCGCCCAGCACTCCGCCCACCTAGCGAGAGGTCAGATCGGTCGTCAGTCGGGTTGTACCGTGACTAGAGCGAACCACAGAATGAAGCGTCCTGCACAACACGCCGGGCGGGTAGGATCGTCTGTTCTTACGATGTTATGTTCATTCTCGCTATAGCAAATATCAGTAGCTGACAATATTTATATTACAATATTTATGGTAAGCGATAAATACATACTACAAAGACCTTAAACGACTATATGACATAAATACTTGACTGGAAAGCTTTCTTGAGCGAGGCTCAATGTGATGCAGTCGTGCTGGTGATACTCACCTTATTGCCCACCTTGCCCACAACATTGGAAGTGACGTTTGCCACCTTGGCGGCCACGTTGCCGTCCTCAGCGGCGAGGGACTCCCTGACGGAGAGGCTGGGTCCTCGCGCCCGGCCACCCCCGTCCTCCTCTTCACCCCCTCCGTCCTGGAACTCCCTGTAACGTGAAGTGCAACGGCCATTAAATGTAAATCCGCAACACATGGCGCTACGGCAGTCTAAGTGCATGCCTCGGAACGCGTATCAAAACTGCACTTACTGCAAATAAAGGTCACGCGCGGTACACATTACGGGGAAGAAACCCGGACTGCTCCTTGTAATATACGACACTTTAGTATCTGAAATGTGAACACTTAATTAAAGTGGGAGCGAAGTTGAAACAGTGGACATTCCCCTGCACGAGGTGCAGGTGCAGGGGAGGGCACGAAGTGCAGGTGCACGAAGTGCAGCTCCACATCATGTTGAGTGAAGGAGCTGACAATAACAGGGCCGGTGTCACGTACTCCTCGTCCCGGCGGCTGCCCTCGAGCAGCGCGCAGGTGGCCTCTTCAGTCTGCATCCTCTGCAGGATCGTCTGGTACGTCTTGCTGTTCAGCTTGTCCTCCGTCACGCCCTGCAGTTCAAAGTCGCTGTACAGCTTCTGTGGACACGCACACAGGCCACCCCGCTGTGAAGCTGCTCTCAGCTCAAAAGTCCTACGGTGTACATCTTCTGCAAAGCTGTCGTACCGCGTGAAACTGTTGACGCAAATCCAATCATCGGAGAGGAGCAAATATTTGACCACTCGAACTTCTTGCTTATCCCCATATATCAAAATAAGCATCTGACGTCTAACTACTATCATGAGATACGAGCCTGATAATTGATCTTGCCAGTCGGTGAGCCTCCATCTCTCTATACCTCCACTTTGACCACTTTGACGTTATTTGATCATATATACATTAACTGAGGGGTTTTACATTTCGGCATAAGATAGTTAATCATTTTTAACTCAGGTCTTGTTACATCAAGAAGTTGAGCATGCCAGTTTCTTGTAGACAGTTTCAATGAAAAACTAATACAACTGAGCAGGCTGCAACAGTGCCCGATGCTGAATGGGTGGGAGCCAACTGTTGTAGGTTGCTATGCGAGTTTAATGCCAGCAGCTAAGCCGTTCAGACAGCCAATCTGACACGGGATTTCCGACGGCCAAGCCGCCGATTATGGCCGATCAGAGGCTCACTGCCGAGCTTCGCTGTAAATGTTAAACCCGGCATTGACTGGGGTCCTCAGCCGAACGCCATTGACTGGGGGGGGGGGGGGGGGGGGGCGTTAAACGCCCTCTGGTTATCTTCCGAACCAACGATATCAGCGAGACGCACAAGGCGGCATTCGAAATCTCTCGATGAGATCAATCTACGACATACTCAAAAATGTCAAAATGAGGTCAAATGTTAGGTCACGGTCAGGTCAAAGTTCGAAATCGACGTATTTTAGTTTATGGGCCATACTTTCCAGCAAAAGCCATCGATTACGACCATGATCACCCAAAGTGATGCCAAAGGTATTATACACATCCCGCATGGTCTAAAGTGAGATTGTTGGCTAAGGTCAAGGTCAAGGTCAGGTCACAGAAATTCACTATGCGCAAAATATCTACAAAAGTCATGCAACACATGTTTTATGGGCTATTTTCCACGTATAATTGGATAGTGACAGTCATTTTACCAACTGAATTCATTTACGTGAAGTATTGTCAAGTTCAGGTCAAGTTCAGGTCACTGAAGGTCAACATTTGAAATTGATAAATACAAATAAAGAAGACATGTTTATGGACTAGTTTTCTCTCAGAAATACAGTTCTGGCATTCATTTGTCTGTATCTGGTCAATAAAAGCAACACAAAATCAAAATATGACGTCATGAGTTACCCATACTTTATATGTCATAAGTCAGTCAAAAATGGAGATATCTGTTTTCAATTTGGCATAGTAGTTGCCTAGGTATAGTTCTCTGACATATATTCCATTTTTAAAAAAAAATATTTTAAAAAATTTTGATTTTGTGATAATTTCCCAACCCCCAATTTTTTAAAAGTTTTTTTTTTGGTCAAAAACTAAAGTTTTAACTAATTCTAGATAGCTGGTATCTAGCCCTTGCAATGTGCTATCTTTTAGCGTTTTCCAATTGCAAGTTTCTTTAAATGTGACATTTGTACGGCCTGGCAAAGTTTACCTGATTTTGGTGTTAAACTCGTGTGTAGTGACGTCACTAAATTCGCTATAACTAAAAAAAATCGACGAAATTTCTTCATTTTTTAATAAGAGACGTAACTATGATTTATAAGAAGGTACCCGAAGTTTTACGTTGATAGCGCTATTAGTTTTTTTTAGCTATTGCGAAAATCCATCAGGGGGGGGGGCGTTAAACGCCCTCCCCCCTTATCAATGGCGGGTTAAGAGCCCACAGCACCAGCTTCTGGTTATCTTTTATAGCAGACTCAATAGATGGATGAGGCTAGAGGCATTGTAGTGGAGAAGAGAGAAAAAAAACATACTAACTTCTGCCGTGATATGACGCCTATAAAAGCCCAAAAAACTTGTTCAGTCGTTGTCAGTTGTAAGATGTCATCCGTTGATAGACGCATTGACAGCGCGATTCTCACTCACCTTCTCCGACGTTGTTTCACATAGTGCGTTGATACTGATCATATCTACGTAAACGTTTGAGTAGCGCGTGGCATGCGTGTGCGACATAGTATGTATTGTAACGTAAAACGGCAAAAGCGAACATGCAATAGCTGGAATGCATAATGGCTGCGCAGTTTGGAGCTGCAGAGCATCATATCGCGCGGAAAAACGCTAGAGTTCGACACACAAGCAGTATTAGTAAACACACAAGGCTAAGCAGTCGAAGGTTTAACCCGGCAGCCCCGGAAAACATTTTGACTAGTATTGCGTAACAGCTAAAGCTGGCAAGACAAACCAGACAAAACGAATCATTACAAATATTATCGCTATTCATAATCAGTTGAAAACTGTATCATACACAACCCTAACAACTCAAGCAACGACTCAAAATAGTGTTATATTTATCCAATAAGGACACGTCGAATATCTGTATCACAAAATGTGTCCACACAGCGCACAGCACCCGAGCTGTCACCGCGTGCTCTGCTGCTGTGCTGTGCTCGGTCCACACAATTTTTTCTCTCGCACAGCACCCGAGCTGTCGCCGTGGGCGGCTCAGCTGTGTCCGCACAGCCGCACAGCACCCGCACATCCGCAGCACCGCACATCCGCAGCAGCCGGTCCGCACAGCACCCGAGCTGTCGCCGCGGGCGGTTCAGCTGTGCTCGGTCCACACCATTTTTTGTCTCGCACAGCACCCGAGCAGTGTCGCCGCGGGCGGCTCAGCTGTGCTCGCCGTCATTCCATGCGACCCTGGATGGTGAGAGCCCTCCTCTCGGTCTCCAGTCGCTGTCGCCGCGGGCGGCTCAGCTGTGCTCGCCGTCATTCCATGCGACCCTGGATGGTGAGAGCCCTCCTCTCGGTCTCCAGTCGCTGTCGCCGCGGGCGGCTCAGCTGTGCTCGCCGTCATTCCATGCGACCCTGGATGGTGAGAGCCCTCCTCTCGGTCTCCAGTCGCTGTCGCCGCGGGCGGCTCAGCTGTGCTCGCCGTCATTCCATGCGACCCTGGATGATAAGAGCCCTCCTCTCGGTCTCCAGTCGCTGCGCACACGTGCGGTAGTGGGGAGTCTCCACCTGGTCCTCTCGCAAGCCGTGCATTCTGTTGTCGGCGCCCAGACACTGACGCCGCCGCCGGAGGACGGAGTAAATAGCGTTACAAAACAAACACAATAGATGGCAGGCCTAGTTAGAAGCGGCAGCAGCTGTGTTGATATTGACTTGAATATCGGCAAGCGTACACAGGTATAAAATAAAATGAACATTCGGGTGTGCAGAATATTCATACGCCGGCGCTAAATATTCATACGCCGGCGCTATTCATACGCCGGCGCTAAATAAAAGAACATAAGCGAGAAAAAAATCCGGTGCGGGCTACTTATCGATAAAAAATCATTTGATATGCAGGGCTGAATGCAGAGTGGGGTAAAATGCCTACTCCGGAGATAAGCTTCTTCCAAATGCGGCTTGACTTTACACACTTTTGCAAAATTTGGATAAAAACTAACTTAAAAAATCCATTGCAATATTCAATATATCACTTAGACAAGAACCTCTGCCATCCTGGATATAAGTTATTTCCCTGCGTGTTGAAATGCCGGCGAGACAAAGCAATTCTTCCGTATTTTTTGCATTTTATCCCACTCTGCCATATTGCAATGCTATGCTGGGACAAATGCAAATAATGCACATACAGTGTATAAAACTGCACATTGACCTCACAACATCAAGCGAAAAACAAACATGACGGTAGCAATTCTATAGGAAATCCAGTAACTGCGCAGCATGCAGCAACAGAGTGCAATTTACTATGCATGCAGATAAATGCGGCTGATATGTGCATAGGAAAGACAACATTCTAGAATATCATAAATGTTGTTGTGTGGTGATGTTCACGATAGAGCTTTCGTATATTCGCTTATGCGCGTTAACGCAGCAACGCTCGAGAAAAGTTGTGCTGCTTTGATAGGCTTGATCAACCAATTAGGAATACTATTTCGTAAGTAAATTTGGGCATTCCTCTGTGGAAGTAAAAGAGATGCAGTGTTCGGCGTGTGATGTGTGTTAGACCGACAGAGGCTCTGATGCGGCGGCGGCGGCGGTCGGCCAGCCCTACCTTGACGATATGGGCCAGGCACATGACTTGGTAGGGGTGCAGAGAGCGGTCCAACCGGTCCGAGAGCCACGTACACAGCAGCTGAATCTGCTGCGTGTACCAGATCTGAAACAGGGGAGGTACGGCTGAGTCAGCGAACGATGGGGAGCGACCGAGGGAGGGGAGGGTTAGCCAGAGTTTCCGACACAGCACCACTCTCCGGTACACCTATCTGTGTGGTAGCGATCTGAAGACACACACACACACACACACACACACACACACACACACACACACACACACACACACACACACACACACACACACACACACACACACACACACACACACACACACCACGCACGCACGCACGCACGCACGCACGCACGCACGCACGCACGCACGCACGCACGCACGCACGCACGCACGCACGCACGCACGCACGCACGCACGCACGCACGCACGCACGCACGCACGCACGCACGCACGCACGCACGCACGCACACACACACACACACACACACACACACACACACACACACACACACACACACACACACACACACACACACACACACTGTGCGGGGCGGTCTGAAGACGCACATACTGTGTGGAGGCGATCTGAAGACGCACATACTGTGTGTGGGGCGATCTGAAGACGCACACACTGTGTAGGGGCGATCTGAAGACGCACACACTGTGTGGGGGCGATCTGAAAACGCACACACTGTGTGGGGGCGATCTGAAGACGCACATACTGTGTGTGGGGCGATCTGAAGACGCACACACTGTGTGGGGGCGATCTGAAGACGCACATACTGTGTGTGGGGCGATCTGAAGACGCACAGACTGTGTGGGGGCGATCTGAAGACGCACACACTGTGTGGGGGCGATCTGAAGACGCACACACTGTGTGGGGGTGATCTGAAGACGCACACACTGTGTGGGGACGATCTGAAGACGCACACACTGTGAGGGACGATCTGAAGACGCACACACTGTGTGGGGGCGATCTGAAGACGCACACACTGTGTGGGGGCAATCTGAAGACACACACTGTGTGTGGGGCGATCTGAAGACGCACACACATTGTTCGACTGCTTCATTAAAAGGTGTCTCTATTGTTCGCGACCTTGAAAAGGGGAAACCGGGAAAAACATCCTGTGCTCCTCTGGGAATTGAATGGTAGAATGCATGGAGATGCAAGCCCCGTGGGAATTCTGAAGCGGTCTGCCTCCTGTCTATTATCATAACGTTGGCTGATCAGATGGAAGCGAGAGAAGTATCATATGTTCAAAAATACAGGAACAAAACTAACACAATTTTCCTCGACGAGAAGGCAATTTATACCACTGAGTTAAAAAAGAAACGTTAGACTTCGTGAAACTTCTACTTCGAGCATCGCATTCGAAACGTCAAGCATAATGCTGGGCATCTAGTCCAGTCATCATACCAAATGCAATCCTACACCACCGCCATTATAGTATATCCTTTGATAGCGGTGTGTATTAGTATAGGATCAAGCATAGAACCGGACAGTCACTGACCTCGAACACGTTCAGGATCCAGAGCTCGTCATTGACCTTCTGTCGAATTTGGTCCATGCAGTTTCGCGTGAATGTCACGTACGACTGGCCGAGGTCGCGACCCGAGCCGGAGACGTTCTGCTTGTACTGCCGACGGGGGAGGGGGGTTAGTGTTCCCCTATCGTGGACTACGGAGCCGACCACATAACACATACTGTACCAACTAGGCTGTAGTTCACGGCTATTCGATCATAGTTTCGATCAGCTGCAGTTCGTAGTCCGTGAACAGCACACACAAGAGTTTGACAGATTGTAAGCTATACCATCAGCAGGTCAGCATACATAAGCTGATGCATGACCCTCCATATCTCCCCCCCCCCTCTCCCGGTTTCCTCACCGTGAAGCTGAGAATGCTGCCTATCAAGCTGCCCTCGTCGTATCGGCCCAGCTTGGCGATGACAGCCTCTAGCACGGAGACAAGCTTGGCCACCAGGCCGGATACCATGCCAGAGAGTGTACGCTCAATCAGGTCGTCGATCTTGGTGTGGTACTGGTGCTGCGGGCGGGGGCGGGGGCGGGGGCGGGGGCGGGGCGGGGCGGGTGAGTGATCGCGGGGTAGTGCGGGAGGAGCCGACACGCCGTCAGAGCACCCTCACTCACATATATGCCGACACGGAGAGGGCGGTCGGTGTCATGGAGAGCCGAGGAGAGCCGACAGGTGTCAGACGTGGTACGGCATCGATAGTGGCAGTAATGAGCGGTCCAGTATCGGCAGACGAAACTTCCCCGCCACTGCTGGACGGCAATGCAGGCATAGAGATGGTGTGATGGTGTGTAAACCGAATGGCGTGTTGGCTGTGTAGGTATGTACGTCATAATCTGTGTAAAGATGCTCTGATTTTTCCGTGTTTATTAAATATTTGTCGTGTGTTTGTGTGCGCAGTGCGTGAGCGTGTCTTTATAAGACACTTAATTGCTTCGTGGCGGGATATTCTACATTTATTTCCCTTGTATGTGTTATGTTAAATGAAATGAAACCAAATCATACCCGGGTTTGACAAAAAACAATAACTAGAGACGGAGTGGATCACTCAAATCATAAACCTGTAATGTCAACAAGACAGGCTTGTGTCCGTATCAGGTAAGTGGATTTCTTCATTTCAGAAATAAGTGCAATTTTTATGTCAGAAATCTGTGTTAGACAGAGGAGCCATACTATAAAAAAAATATATTATTTAATATCTATGAGGGCGATACCTATACATCAGACAATTATGATAATGGAGTATTGTCAGAACGCCCTACGGGTAGTAGAAATTGCTGACATGACTGGAGGTTTCCAAACGCTATTCCTCCAATCCAGTGTCAATAATTAGACTTGGTAATGTCGATCATTAATCTCTTTTAATTGATGAACAATTTATTTGTATATATTAGCACCAAGCCATTTGTATAATGGCGGTTTTAAAAGGCATACACAAACCAAACATAGCCAACTGATATTTATATATATCTATATATATATATATCTATATATATATATATATATATATATATATATATATATATATATATATATATATATATATATATATATATATATATATATATATATATATATATATATATATATATATATACATATATATATATATATATATATATATATATATATATATATATATATATATATATATATATATATATATATATATATATATATATATATATATATATATATATATATATATATATATATATATATATATATATATATATATATATATATATATATATATATATATATATATATATATATATATATATATATATATATATATATATATATATATATATATATATATATATATATATATATATATATATATATATATATATATATATATATATATATATATATATATATATATATATATATATATTTCAATAAGAACAATTTCAAAGAGTGGCGACGATGAATCATGAGCTGCATTACTGTCGGACATTTTCTAAAGCCGCACCAGACAAGCTCTTAGAGGTTGTCGCGGCCGCAGCTGGCCGCTGTAAGGACGCAATGCGGACGACAAGACGGCATTGTGGCGGTTCTGAGTGGCGGCACTGGAATAGCGTGGTGAACGGGCTTCCAGTGTGGCGGCGTATTTAGCCGGGCCGCCGCCCCGGTCAGACAGATCAATGGTCAGACGGCGGAGGATGAAATATGACCTGGTTTAACCCTCGCCCGTGCAGCGTCCGACCAGTGCGTGACCGTGCAGGGGGGGGGGGGTACACCCCCTAGCGTTTCTCCCCTAATTGGACTAGATCTTCGATTAAAAAACGAGCGTATTGCTTGTCACTTGATACCCGATTTTAAGGTGATAGGTCATTAGGTGACCTCTGAGGTCATGTCAATGACCCAAAATGCAACAAAATTGTAAATGCGTATAAATTGAATTTAATCGAGCTAGAATCACGAATGAGCATATCATTATGCTAAATGGGTGCCAAATTTGAAATCAGCGTCACAAAATGTCCTAGAAACTGACATTTTCCAAAAAGGTCTTGTCAGGTCATGTCAGGTCATGTGAGGTCAGTGACCTCGGTTGACCTGTGGAGGCGCATGATTCCAGTGGAACATATAATTATGTAAAATAGATCCCATATTTGAAATCAGCGTCACAAAATGTACTAGAAACTGCCAGAAGCCAAAAAAAAGGTAATATGAGGTCATCGGATGTCAGTGACCTCAGCTGACCTCTTAAAAGGCCAATCGAGGTCACAATCTGAAGGGGAACCACAATGTCACCTGTAAACACCTGTACATATGCTCCTGAACAACAAACACTATGAAACTTCACAAGTTACAAAGATCAATACTACGGGACGCCAGTTGCGCCTCACATGACCTTGAAAACAGGTCAAAGGTCACGGATCATGTAACCTACAACTTCAAAAATGTCAGAATACGCGTCAAATTGTTCACAAGTAGGGTACTTAAAATTTCATCGCAATCGGTTGATATTTACGCGAGTTATTCCCGAAAAACCAAGGGAGGGGGTGGCATCCACCCCATCCCCCTGCACTCGCGAGGGTTAAGTAGCAAAACACGGCTTCACGGGGGTGTTAGCGTGAGCTTGGCCGTGGCGGTCAGACGTGTGCGATAATTATTCCCGAGGAGTTGGCTCGGTGGAGAATGCTGAAAGTTTGAAATGCGTTTCGTCAAAGTTCGGAGCAGCTAAAACATCCTTAATGGTTGTTAAAGGGATTATACGTTTTTCCCTACCGGAAAGGCGCCGTAGTTGGGGACGAACGAGCGAGCGCGACATAAATTATGGTGAATTTTAACTCGATCGGGCAAGTAGTTTCTGAGATACAAAAAAGAGTGCGCACGAGCGCCCGTGCAGAGGCACCCACCTTTGACTTGTGGGAAAGTGAGGGCTGAGAGGTCCCTAACCACACACCAAATTGAACACAATCGGCTCAGCCGTTCCTGAGACAAAGAATAGGGGTGTGCACGTGCGCACGTGCAAAGACACCCCACCCCTGACTTGTGGAAAGGCGGCGGCTGAGAGGTCCGTAATCACGCGCCAAATTCGAACACAATCGGCTCAGCAGTTCCTGAGATACAAAATAGGGGTGTACACGTGCGTACGTGCGCACATGCAGAGGCACACCACACATGACGTGTGGGAAACTGGCGGACGAAAGGTCCCTAACCACACACACCAAATTTGAACACACTCGGCTCAGCCGTTCCTGAGATATAGGATAGGGGTTTCAAAGGAACTGCACGTGCGCACGTGCAGTCACCCCACCCCTGACTTGTGGGAAACTGGCGGTTGAGAGGTCCCTAACCACACACCAAATTTGAACACAATCGGCTCAGCCATTCCTGAGATATATAATAGGGGTGAGCACGCGCACACGTGCAGAGGCACTCCAACCCTGACTTGTGGAAAGGCAACGGCTGAGAGGTCCCTAACCACACACCAAATTAGAACGTAATCGGTTCAGCAGTTCCTGAGATATAAAATAGGGGTCTGCACGTGCGCATGTGCAGAGGCACCCCACCCCTGAGTTGTGGAAAATTGGCGGCTGAGGGGTCCCTAACCACACACCAAATTTGCACACAATCGGCTCAGCCGTTGCAGAGTTTTTGCGAGAAAGTTTTCAACACCCCTCACGCAGCACGCGCCACGCGCAGTGGTAGTCACCCACATGAGTCGGTACTGGTCTCAAACAGGGTAGGTTGGATAGGGCTGCTCAGCAAAGAAGTCAGCTTGTCAAACGGACGTGTGGTTGCAGAGATATGAGCTTCTCAAAAGCGTCGCCACGGGTCGGGCCGGGCCGCTCATATTCAGATTTTTCCCATATACCACGGAAAGACGAGCGAGCGCTTCGCGCTCGCTCGTAATAACTAAGTTACATAGTAAAACGTAATTATAAAGGTGGTAGAAGTCCCGCGGTAGCCAGATTTTCTGGGGAAATGACCTTTTCTGCACGTAAGGACATTTCAAAGTGCGCGGTGATCCCACCGCGTACTTTCTGCAGGACCGGCTGATGTAGAGCCAGTCATCTCTTTCATGGTAATAAAAACACCTCACTTATGGCATATTTCCGGTAAAATAAGCAATATTTGAAGAAAAAAATGCACTTGTTTTGTTCCAACGACAGCAGCAGTTACCTGGTTTTCCAATAAAATTCGATATTTTCATGAATTTTCATGACAAAAATGAATACGCCACCACTAAATTCTCAACGCTTCTGGCCAGAGATAAGACAACCACAAAACCTGAACGAACAGTGTGCAGTAATCAAGAGTACCGTAAGTTTTGAATTGCATAATCATTGTGTGATCCAGTGTAGGACTTGCAAATAATTCAAAACTCTAAAATTGATGAAAGTAATACAAGTCAAGATGCTTGCCACCAATTATGATTATGTGATACATACAACGTCAAAGAAGGAACATCCATATCGTCAAAGTTGTTTTTGTTTCTTTGTTGTTTCTAATTGGTGTCATGATATGAACTTATACGAAAGCAGCACCAGACCTAAATCCTGTAAAATGAGTCTTAACCGTCTCAATAAGCATACAATGCAGGAAAATCAGTTATGAACCAATTATGTGTATTACCTGTCACCGCTGTCACTATAACCACTCCATCGTCCCTATCCACTGCCGCTACCCGAACTTACCACGTCCACACCGTCCACCGCACAGAGTTTCAGCGACTGGTTCTTGGCGTCGAGGATGACGTTGATCATGGCGCACATGTCCGTCGGCACGATGTAGTCGGTAGAGACGAAGCCGACGCCCTTCTTCAGCCACTGCTGGTACGCCTGGTCGGTCCTGTAGCACACGACACGGCCGCCGGTCACAGCCCGGGTCACAGAAAGGTCACCGGCAAGGACAGGCCCGGAGAAAGGTCAGATGTGGTTCAGCGCGCTCCTGACCAGGCCCACGGCGTCCGACCAAAGTGAACGTAAAGGTCACGCGAAACCGTTTCGAAAGGTAACACACAGACGTTGTGAAGGGATACCAACCGAAACGTCACTGTATCCCAACGTTTCTGGTCAGCGTAGGGGCTCTCACGCTTCACGGAAAGGTCGATGATAAACTTTGCAGAGACCGATATTACCAGCCACTTTGCTCTCCTACTTTGTATTGTATTGTATTGCAGCAAAACAACCACAGGCACAGAGCCCAGTTACGGTTGCAGTCAGAATAGGATACATTAAGACATTCACAGATAACGCGAGTCCACACGAAACACAGGCCCGCACAGTACAAAAAGCAAAAACACAATACCACACTGTACCGTAAAAACAACAGCATAAAGTAGCCATTAAAAGCTGGTAAAAGTAGAAATTAAATTAAATGAAGCGCTGGTGGAGGCAAAAGACCTAAAAGTAAAAAGGATATATAAATTAAAGCCATGACTAATCACATAAGCAGATGTGGCTCGCAGTAGCAACCTCTAGCCTGAGTAAGTGCCCTGATCATCAGCGAACTTCAAGATATCAGAACGAAGAGAGCGCGACGGAAGAAATAAATCAGTCTGAGGGCTGCTGCCTGTGAGGGAGTTAAACAGTTGTGGTAGGCGAACCAGGAAGCCCCTCTTCACGCAGTCCACTCTCCCACTTCTACAAGGTACGTGGAAGAGCTCAGGGCGCCGCGTGCGTCGGCCTGGTGCCGATAATGGGAACATTCCCACAAGTTCGGCGCAGTCCAGGCGGCCACCAAACACTGAACACATACACATAAGATCTATCTGAGTAAAACGCGACCTGACAGATGCGCAGCCGAATCGTATAAGCAGTGACTTGTAGTCGAGTGGTGGGCACGTTGGTTGCGTCTTTGATCCCAGCCACATCAGGAATCGGTGTTGTAGGCGTTCGAGTCTACGTAGGTGGGTGACTGCAGTGCCGGACCAAATTACGCTACCGTATTCCATTATCGACCTCACGTGTGCCTTGTAAGCGGCAAGGGCTGCGGTATGGTCAAATCGCGTTCTGTGTGCGCGAACGGACATCTGCATGCTCCTCATGAGCAGCCCAAGCATTCGGTTAGCCTTGGAGACGGTACTTTCTTTACTTGACTTATATCCCCTTTTATCTGTCTTTCCTATTCTCGTTATTGTGATCCTCCTGCTCCCTCTCACATCCAATACATCCTGAGCATGCACTGGAAAAACAAAAATGACATAGTCAAAAAGTCCGCCCCAGAGGGGTGTTTTGCAACACCTCCTTAGGGTATCGAACACTAAAAAACGGCGTAAAAAAAGAGTCAGACTCTACACAAAGTTGTCTGACACCTTCTCAACGTGAGTCTTGACTCCTTCAAGATAGTCGTGATTCTCTTGAAGGTCCCAGAAAACACCATTTTGTAGAGTCTGACTCTTCTTTTACACCGTTGTTTAGTGTTCGATACCCTAAGGAGGTGTTGCAAAACACCCCTCTGGGGCGGACTCTGGGGCGGACGGTGTGCCAATCCACGTACGGGTGTCATTTTTTAAGTGGGGGGGGGGGGGATTCCAAATGAGGACATCCCAGTGCGTCTGATGAGTGAATTCAGTATCGAATTGGCCGTGCCACTGTCCCATATTTTTAACAAATCACTTAGGGAAGGCCGAATTCCGTTGATATGGAAACAGGCGACGGTCATTCCAGTGACGAAGAAGCTAATAGGGGAGTCCCCTGGAGACTTACGTTTAGCACTTACATTTACATCATAACACTTACATTACACACTTACATTTAGCAAGCTTCTGGAACAGTTTATAGTATATCTTATGGTAGCAGACATCAAATCGCAAATAGACAAAAGACAGTATGGAAATGTGAAGGGAGCCTCCGCGACTCACTACTTGAGATACGTTTTCTACATAACCTTCTATCGGAATTGGACAAACCTGACAAACTTTTTTTCTGCAGTGATGTACGATTTTAAGAAGGGTTTTGATCTGATTGATCATACAATTATCATCAAGAAAATCCTCGCCATGGGGCTTCGCTCAAGCTATGCAAGATGGTTAGCAGCGTTCCTGCAAAACATACAACAAAGAGTACGTATGCCTGACGGGACAACGAGCAGCTGGCGATCAATTACGTGTGGTATCCCGCAGGGTACCCTGGTCGGCCCGGTAGCTTTTTTTAGCAATGATTAATGAAGCTGCTTCAGAAGAACAACAGCGACTGAAGTATGTGGACGATCTCACGATTTACCAATCTTGCCCAATCAATACAATAGAAGAAAAGTGGGAGCTTCAAAAGATAACTGACAAGCTTCGTGCCTGGGCCTCCACGAATAAAATGGTTATCAATGCAGACAAGTGCCAGGTGATGCACTTTGTCACCGCAAAGAAACCTCTGGTGCTTCCGGACATTGTAATGCATGGCAGTAGTTTGCCAATAGTAACACGGACCAAGCTCTTGGGCATTACTTTATCCAGTGATCTCAGCTGGCAGGCACACGTGGATGTCATTGTCAAGAAATCATCTAAGGCCCTATATATGCTTTATATAATGAAGAAGTATCGACCAAACCCAAGCACAATTAGTTGAGATATATACAACGTATATTCGTCCATTGTTAGAGTATTGTGCGCCTGTTTTTCATGCTGGATTAACAGCCTTCCAAACAAAACAAATATACAAAGTATAAAAACAGGCCCTCAAGCTGATAGGTGGCTGTTATAAAAGTTACCAACAACTCCTTGAAGACCTGCAACTAGAGTCACTAGCGGACAGAAAGGAAAAACTTTGCTTGCGGTTTGCCAAGCAGATATTGAAGTCCGCTGACCACAGGGACATGTTACCGCCTGAAAGAGGGACGATTTCTGCCAGGACAACACGCAGTACGCGCTCGCTACAATCGTTCTGCTGTGGTGCACGACTGCGTGAATCAAGTATCCCGTATATGACGACCCTGATCAATATAGACCTTATGTTTGATCGACACAGCAAACCCCTCCCTGAGTAATAAACCACACCTATCGGTATATCACTCGAAGCAGCAAAACACACGTATCAAAAGGTTTCGCTGGTGACTGCACGAGTGCGCGCGTCTGTGCCGCTGAACTCAATAACAACTGGACGGGACAAGGGTGCCTGAGAGCGGTCGCGGCCGGCCGCCACGCTGGAACGCTGGGCCGGGCGAGGGGTGTCGAGGAGTAGGAATGGAGGGGTAGAACGCGTTTGATTAAACTTCATGCTTCATTATGTCATTATAAGCTTCATGCTTGTAAATATGAATACATGTTGGGTGGATATTGGACGGATTTGATTGTGCTTTACAGCTGTATATTTTGTCTCGATTTTTTATTA
>JAXIVJ010002776.1:97500-103628 GCA_036785665.1 Chirona hameri | reverse complement strand
GTGGGACAGTACCTGGCTATTGTCGCGTGGCTGGGATACTGTACAGTGCGGGTTGCGGGGACAGTACCTGGCTATTGTCGCGTGGCTGGGATACTGTACAGTGCGGGTTGTGGGGACAGTACCTGGCTATTGTCGCGTGGATGGGATACTGTACAGTGCGGGTTGTGGGGACAGTACCTGGCTATTGTCGCGTGGCTGGGATACTGTACAGTGCGGGTTGTGGGGACAGTACCTGGCTATTGTCGCGTGGCTGGGATACAGACTGTACAGTGCAGGTTGCGGGGACAGTACCTGGCTATTGTCCGCGTGGCTGGGATACTGTACAGTGCGGGTTGTGGGGACAGTACCTGGCTATTGTCACGTGGCTGGGATACTGTACAGTGCGGGTTGTGGGACAGTACCTGGCTATTGTCGCGTGGCTGGGATACTGTACAGTGCGGGTTGTGGGGACAGTACCTGGCTATTGTCCACGTGGCTGGCATACTGTACAGTGCGGGTTGTGGGGGGCAGTACCTGGCTATTGTCGCGTGGCTGGGATACAGACCTGTACAGTGCGGGTTGTGGGGACAGTACCTGGCTATTGTCGCGTGGCTGGGATACTGTACAGTGCGGGCTGTGGGGACAGTACCTGTCTATTGTCGCGTGGCTGGGATACTGTACAGTGCGGGTTGTGGGGACAGTACCTGGCTATTGTCACGTGGCTGGGATACTGTACGTGCGGGTTGTGGGGACAGTACCTGGCTATTGTCGCGTGGCTGGGATCTGTACAGTGCGGGTTGTGGGGACAGTACCTGGCTATTGTCACGTGGCTGGGATACTGTACAGTGCGGGTTGTGGGGGCAGTACCTGGCTATTGTCGCGTGGCTGGGATACAGACCTGTACAGTGCGGGTTGTGGGGACAGTACCTGGCTATTGTCGCGTGGCTGGGATACTGTACAGTGCGGGCTGTGGGGGACAGTACCTGTCTATTGTCGCGTGGCTGGGATACTGTACAGTGCGGGTTGTGGGGCAGTACCTGGCTATTGTCACGTGGCTGGGATACTGTACAGTGCGGGTTGTGGTGGACAGTACCTGGCTATTGTCGCGTGGCTGGGATACTGTACAGTGCGGGTGTGGGGGCCGGAACTGGACTGATTGTCGGTGATGGAATACTGTACAGTGCGGTGTGGGAACGTACTGGATAGTGCGCGTGTGTCGGTACTGTAATGTGCGGTGTTGGTGGTACGTACATGGGGTGGGACAGTATGCGTGGTGACGTGACGGGTACTTAACGTGCGGTTGTGGGGACAGTACCTGGCTATTGTCGCGTGCTGGATACTGTAAGTGCGGTAGTGGGGACAGATACCGAGTGGAGGCTATTGTCAGGTGGTGGGGATATACTGTACAGTGAGGGTTAGTGAGGGGACGTGTACCTGGCTATTTGTGGTGATGGGGATACTGTACAGTGACGGGTTGTGGGGGGACGAGTGGTATGGGTATGGAAGCGGGGTAGTGGGGGAAAGGTAAGGGAGTGGGTGAGAGGGGTTAGTGGTTAGAGGGGGGTATGGTAGAGTGGAAGGGATATCAGTATGTGCGGGTATGTAGGGGGACAGTACTGGATAATTGTCGCGTGGATGGGATACAGACTGTAAGTGCGGGTGGTGGGGACAGTACCTGGGCTATTGTCGCGTGGCTGGGACTCTGTACAGTGCGGGATGTGGGACAGTACCTGGCTATTGGTCGCGTGCTGGATAAGACCTGTACAGTGCGGGTTGTGGGGACAGTACCTGGCTATTTGTCGCGTGACTGGGATAACCTGTACAGTGCGGGCTGTGGGACAGTACCTGGCTATTGTCGCGTGACTGGGTTACTGTTACAGTGCGGTTGTGGGGACAGTACCTGGCTATTGTCGCGTGACTGGATACAGACCTGTACAGTGCGGGTTGTGGGACAGTACCTGGCTATTGTCGCGTGGCTGGGATACTGTACAGTGCGGGTTGTGGGGCATGTACCTGCTATTGTCGCGTGCTGGATACTGTACAGTGCGGGTTGTGGGGACAGTACCTGGCTATTGTCGCGTGGCTGGATGACTGTACAGTGCGGGTTGTGGTGGGCAGTACCTGTCTATTGTCGCTGTGGCTGGGATACTGTACAGTGCGGGTTGTGGGACAGTAACTGGCTATTGTCGCGTGGCTGGATACTGTACAGTGCGGGTTGTGGGGACAGTACCTGGCTTATTGTCCGACGCTGGCTGGGATACTGTACAGTGCGGAGTTGTGGGGGACAGTACCTGGCTATTGTCGCGTGGCTGGGAATGTGGGGGGCAGTACCTGGCTATTGTCGCGCAGGCCTGGGCGAACCGCAGGTCTGCGCACGAGCCGGGCCCAGCCGACGTCCATGGCGTATCCGGGCCGATCGCAAGCGCCGGCGAACCGGCCAGCTCCAGAGCGGCCAGTGAGACACCGGACAGCCGCGCCACCGGGCTCGTACCCTGACACACACACTGACGCACAAACAGACAGAACATACAGACAGACAGTACGTCAGGTCAGCACTGCCGACACCGGCGCCGCCGCCGCGGTCCTTCGTACCCTGATACACACGACATACGCACAGACAGACAGACAGGAGCAGTCATCACTGCCGACACCCGCGCCGTCCGGCTCGTACCCTGCAACACACACACACCACTACGCACAGACAGACAGACATACATGCAGACAGACAGTCAGTCACTGGCCGACACCTAGAGTCTCTCGAAGGAGAGAGATAGAGAGACACCGGTAAAAAGCAACCTGTTGCGTCATAATGGACAAGTCCAAAGGCATCCCACTTTGAGTATCTTAGTGTCAACTGGTGACCTTTGGAGTCAGGTCATAACCCTTGAGATCTGACATGACCTGGACGAAAAGTCAAAGGTCACAGATCTATAGTCGTATACACTGCAAATTTGAGATGATAGCGTATAAAATTGTTGTAAACGTCACTACTGACAATTCATCAAATCACCACACGTGTAAAACGTTATTCATGAAACCTCAGAGAGGGGGCTTCAGCCCCCCCCCCCCCGTAGCAGTCATACACTCCTTCAAGCACTGCAGAATGCTAAGGGTATTTGGTAACATTCTCATAGTTTTATAAATGCAAGCATAGTGCCATGTATGTAAAATTTATCCACAGAAAACCACTTCCAGGGGGCATTGGAGCGTCCCCCAGTTTAGCTCAGTATAGGATGAAGCCTAGGGTATATGACGAAAGCTCAGTAAAGCCAGGGTCTGTGACAGGTGATGTATTTGTAAAGTTATAACAAAACATGTGCAAGTTGTGCAGCAGCGCTCAGAATTAGTTTTTTTATAAAGTTTATGAATGCACTGCTAGTAAGCGTGCTTTGATCCGAGGGGTGCTTTTATCCATGAGGGGTGCACTTTTGCTCAGGGGCCTCGCACCACCCCCAAACCCCCCCCCCTAATTATCTCCAGCTATGGTTCCCTAGCAAAGATGGTCTGAAAAGGAGCTGACGGGCCCGCGGCCCATCCTGGTTGGACTGGACCGCCTCAGTGGCCGTGAGTGATGACGGCGCAGTCCACCAGGGCAGACGGCAGCCACGCCACTCACCCCGGGTTTACTGTCCGTGCTGAGTAAGCGAGAGTGCACCGGGCGGCCCTGCATTACAGGCCGTCGTAGCCGTCTCTTCGTCAGCATTCCTGCAGGCAGCCGCAGCCCCGATCTCGCGCCGCTCCCTCAGAGGCCGGCACGCATTCGCCCCGGATCAGCGACCTGGCGCTCTCGATCGAGAGCCGCTGCTTGTAGTCGTGTGCAGGTCCGACGGACATGCGAACAGCCACCCCCGCCGCGTACGTCGCTGCATACAGACACACATACTCACAACACACAGACGCCACAGACACACAGACACACAGACACACAGACCACACAGACACACAGACACACAGACACACAGACCACCAGACACACATACACATACAACATACACAGAATACACACACAGACACACACACAGACACACACACAGACACACACGACAGACCCCAGCACACGACCCAGACAGACACAAGCAACAGGACACAGCACACAGACACGACCAGATGCACAGACACACCACACACAGACACACACACGACAGACCACCACAGACACACAGACACACCGACACACACGACACACAGACACACGACACACAGACCACACCACAGACACACACACACAGACACAGACACACAACACACACACACAGAACACACCACAGACACACACCAGACACACACACACAGACACACAACACACCAGACACACCACACACAGACACACACACACAGACACCACACACACAGACACACACACACACAGACACACACACACAGACCACCACACAGACACACACACCAGACACACACACACAGACACACACACAGACACCACACACACAGACACACACACAGGACACACACAGACACACACACACGACCACACACACACGGACACACACACCGACACACACACAGACACACAACAGACACACACACACAGACACACACACACAGACACACACCACACAGACACACACACACAGACACACACACACAGACACAACACAACAGACACACACAGACACACACACAGACACACACCACAGACACACACACACAGACACACACACACAGACACACACACACAGACACACACACACAGACACACACACACAGACACACACACAGACAGACACACACACACAGACACACACAACACACAGACACACACACACAGCACACACACACACAGGACACACACACACAGACACACACACACAGACACACACACACAGACACACACACCACAGACACACACACACACAGACACACACAGCACACACAGACACACACACACAGACACACACCACACACAGACACACACACACACAGACACACAACAGACACACACACACAGACACCACACACACAGACACACACACACAGACACACACACACAGACACACACACACAGACCACACACACACAGACACACACACACAGACACACACACACAGACACACACACACCACAGACACACACACACACAGACACACACACACACAGACACACACACACCACAGACACACACACACACAGGACACACCACACACACACAGACACACCACACACACAGACACACACACACACAGACACACACCACACAGACACAACACACGACACACACCACACACAGACCACACAGACACACACACACAGACACACACACACAGGACACACACACACACAGACACACACACACACAGACACACACACACACAGACACACACACACAGACACACACACAGAACACACACACAGACACACACAGACACCAGACACACACACACACAGACACACACACACACAGAACACACCACACACACAGACACACACACACACAGACACACACACACACAGACACACACACACACAGACACACACAACACACACACAGACACACACACACACAGACACACACACACACAGACACACACACACACAGACACACACACACACAGACACACACACACACACAGACACACACACACACAGACACACACACACACAGACACACACACACACAGACCACACACACACAGACACACACACACACAGACACACACACACACAGACCACACACACACACACACAGACACACACACACACAGACCACACACACACACAGACACACACACACAGACACACACACACACAGACACACACACACACAGACACACACACACAGACACACACACACCAGACACACACACACAGACACACACACACAGACACACACACACAGACACACACACACAGACACACACACACAGACACACACACACAGACACACACAACACACAGACACACACACACAGACACACACACACAGACACACACACACAGACACACACACACAGACACACCACAGACACCAACACAACAGAACACACACACAGACACACACACACAGACACACACACACAGACACACACACACAGACACACACACACAGACACACACACACAGACACACCACAGCACACAGACACACACCCAGACACACACACACAGACACACACACACAGACACACACACACA
>JAXIVJ010002776.1:0-87500 GCA_036785665.1 Chirona hameri | reverse complement strand
GAGAGTCAGGGCTACGTCAGTCAGGTCACCGATCAGGCCTACAATCTCGGACTGGACGCAGTTGTCTGCATTCCACGCAATCAATGCTGACGACAATAAATACGGCACTGAGAAGCGAAAGAAAGGTTAATTGATAGCGAAAGCCAACTTATGTATCGCAAGTGACCATCCCTCGATGAAGAGGCTACTAACTCACACAATATCACAATATAAGTCCGATGAGGAAAGGGTCACTTAACCCGCGCCGTGCCAGGGGACGGGGGGGGGGGGTTAGACACCCCTCTCAGGTTTTTCGAGGATAGCGGGAAAACGGCGGCACGCAGCGCCGCCGTTTTTGGCACACCTGTTCGGGAATCAATTGCCCACATAATGCAAACAAATAAATATCGAGTCATCTCAGGTCAGGTCACCAGACCAGGTCACGTGACCCCACCTCCCAAAAAAAAATTGTGATAGTACCACAGTCACAGTTTTTGGATGATCGGTTTTACACTTACAGGATTTCATAAGGTCATACATATCTACAATTAGTTTATCTTTGATTTTCTTTTGTATATCAGCGACCTAAGGTCGGGTCAA
This sequence comes from Chirona hameri, assembly GCA_036785665.1. Lineage (NCBI taxonomy): Eukaryota > Metazoa > Arthropoda > Thecostraca > Balanomorpha > Balanidae > Chirona > Chirona hameri. Next base: position 86,921 of record JAXIVJ010002776.1, on the reverse strand, counting down.
TTTCGTGACCTCCCCATTATAAGTCAATGGGGAAATATTAAAATGCTTCCTATTCCAAGGATACGCAAGATATCAGTATAATTCCTTCTGGATCATGTTATTATAGGCCATTCTTGATGACATAGGTGCCATTTTTGTTCAGTCACCCCTACAGGGTCAGCCGAGGTCATCCGAGGTCACCAACAGTTGCATTTCAATAACTCTCGACATAATGACGATAGAGAAGTGAAACCGACACCAATGTGTTTGTCTCGTCGAGGAACGTCTTCCCATATGCAACATGACCTACTTGGGTCACCACTTGACCTTGACCTGAGGTCAATTTGTTTAGTTGACCTAACCTGGTCAACACTAATACGAGTCGAAGCGCCTTGACGAGACAAACACGATGGCATCAACATTATTGCCTTGTCGTTATCAGATACAAAGATATTCGTGAAAAACTGGTTTTGTATAAAAAAAACTTTTTGACATTTGATGAGCTCTGGAGCCTCAAATATTGACCTGAGCTAAAATCTGAGGATACCTAGTCGATTGCATTTTGCAAGAGCTTTCCATTGCTTGTTTTCGTTTGTTCCTAGCTATCATAGTTCCTGTGATATCTGGGGGTTTCTGAAGCGAAGTCCTAAAACTGGAAAATTTGACCTTTGATGATTTCTGGTGACCTCAATATTGGCTTTAGGAAAAAATAAATAACTGAAGTGCTTTCGAATGTGCTTGTCGAGAGCTTTCGAATGCCTTTTCCGGCGTCTTTCTAGCCCTTTTAGTTTACGAGTTATGATGATGATGATTGGGGTTTAGGGCGCTCCGACAACGAAGGTCACATGGCGCCCATGGTTTACTGAGGGAGTGTCTAAACACCCCCCCCCCCCCCCCCCCCCCCGGCACGGTGAAGGTGGCGCCGAGCACCGGCACGGCGCGGGTTAAAATCCATATGTCAGCTAGTTATTGCAAGCATATATACTAAGGGTGCCACTTTTCTACCCGCTTACCCACGAGACGTGGGTAGATACTACTCACGTGGGTAGTTGTGGGTAGCACAGGCAATAATTTGGCTGAAGTGGGTAGTTGGCGGGTAGCAGAATTTTCAACTTTTCGAAAAAGGGAAGTTTTAAACCTTATTTCAGTGACAGCGCTTTCATTTCAGCAATATCATTCAAGTGTATTGCATGACTTTGCATAATTTAAAGGTTTTTGCTTTAATTTTCTTCAATCCCAAAATAGTACAATTTATGTTGAGGGTAGTTGTGGGTAGTTGACAGCTTATTCGAGCACGTGGGTAGTGGTGGGTAGTTGAACAGTGCTTGCGGCGCGGCGCGGGTAGTCACAGGCCTGAAAAGTGGCAGCTCTAATATATACCAACGACAAGTTAGCCGGCCTGTGAGATGGTGTTTGTGAGGGTGTCTGCCGGCTAGGAGAGGGTGCTTGGTGTGTCCGTCTCCTGGACTGACCGATGACGGCCTTGACCAGCGGCCAGCCGCTGGTCGGCAGCAGCAGTTTGCAGATGACCGTCAGGCCGTTGTTGAGTCGGACCGCGTTCTGCGCCATGTCGGCATCAGGGTGTCGCGAGGTCAGGTGGCGCAACGCGCACACCGCCGGCTCGGTGATCTCCTCCCGACCATCGGCCGCGTAGACGGCGCTGATGAGCGCGTCAATCCCGCCCACCTGACACACCACCACCTGACGGACAGACACGGGGCAGGTCACCACCTGACGGACAGACACGGGGCAGGTCACCACCTGACGGACAGACACGGGGCAGGTCACCACCTGACGGACAGACACGGGGCAGCTCACCACCTGACGGACAGACACCTGACAGGTCACCACCTGACGGACAGACACCTGACACACCACCACCTGACGGACAGACACGGGGCAGGTCACCACCTGACGGACAGACACCTGACACACTACCACCTGACGGAGACACGGGACAGGTCACAACCTGACGGACAGACACCTGACACACCACCACCTGACGGACAGACACGGGGCAGGTCACCACCTGACGGACAGACACGGGGCAGGTTACCACCTGACGGGAAGACACCTGACACACCACCACCTGACGGACAGACACGGGGCAGGTCACCACCTGACGGGAAGACACCTGGCACACCACCACCTGACGGGCAGACACGGGGCAGGTCACCACCTGACGGACAGACATCTGACACACTACCACCTGACGGACAGACACCGGGCAGGTCACCACCTGACGGACAGACACGGGGCAGGTCACCACCTGACGGACAGCCACGGGGCAGGTCACCACCTGACGGACAGACACGGGACAGGTCACCACCTGACGGACAGACACGGGACAGGTCACCACCTGACGGACAGACACGGGACAGGTCACCACCTGACGGACAGACAGGGGACAGGTCACCACCTGACGGACAGACACGGGGAAGGTCACCACCTGACGGACAGACACGGGGAAGGTCACCACCTGACGGACAGACACGGGGCAGGTCACCACCTGACAGACAGACACGGGACAGGTCACCACCTGACGGACAGACACGGGACAGGTCACCACCTGACGGACAGACAGGGGACAGGTCACCATCTGACGGACAGACACGGGGAAGGTCACCACCTGACGGACAGACACGGGGCAGGTCACCACCTGACAGACAGACACGGGACAGGTCACCACCTGACGGACAGACACGGGACAGGTCACCACCTGGCGGACAGACACGGGGCAGACGGACAGACATGGGGCAGACGGAAATACACGGGGCAGGTCACCACCTGACGGACAGACACGGGGCAGACGGACATACACGGGACAGGTCACCACCTGACGGACAGACACGGGACAGGTCACCACCTGGCGGACAGACACGGGGCAGACGGACAGACACGGGGCAGACGGACAGACACGGGACAGGTCACCACCTGACGGACAGACACGGAACAGACGGACATACACGGGACAGGTCACCACCTGACGGACAGACACGGGGCAGGTCACCACCTGACGGACAGACACGGGACAGGTCACCACCTGGCGGACAGACACGGGGCAGACGGACAGACACGGGGCAGGTCACCACCTGACGGACAGACACGGGACAGGTCACCACCTGGCGGACAGACACGGGGCAGACGGACATACACGGGACAGGTCATCACCTGACGGACAGACACGGGGCAGGTCACCACCTGGCGGGCAGACACGAAGCAGGTCACCACCTGACAGACAGACACGGGACAGGTCACCACCTGACGGACAGACACGGGACAGGTCACCACCTGGCGGACAGACACGGGGCAGGTCACCACCTGACGGACAGACACGGGACAGGTCACAACCTGACGGACAGACACGGGGCAGGTCACCACCTGACAGACAGACACGGGACAGACGGATAGACACGGGGCAGGTCACCACCTGACGGACAGACACGGGACAGGTCACCACCTGGCGGACAGACAAGGGGCAGACGGACAGACACGTTGCAGACGGACAGACACGGGACAGGTCACCACCTGACATGACAGACACGGGACAGACGGACATACACGGGACAGGTCACCACCTGACGGACAGACACGGGGCAGACGGACAGACACGGTGCAGACGGACAGACACGGGACAGGTCACCATCTGACGGACATACACGGGACAGGTCACCACCTGACGGACAGACAGGGGACAGGTCACCACCTGACGGAGACACGGGGCAGGTCACCACCTGACGAACAGACACGTGGCAGACGGACAGACACGGGACAGGTCACCACCTGACGAACAGACACGGGGCAGGTCACCACCTGACGGACAGACACGGGACAGGTCACCACCTGACGGACAGACACAGGGCAGACGGACAGACACGGGACATGTCACCACCTGACGGACAGACACGGGACAGGTCACCACCTGACGGACAGACACGGTGCAGACGGACAGACACGGGGCAGGTCACCACCTGACGGACAGACACGGGGCAGGTCACCACCTGACGGACAGACACGGGACAGGTCACCACCTGACGGACAGACAAGGGTCAGACGGACAGACACGGGACAGGTCACCACCCGACGGACAGACACGGGGCAGGTCACCACCTAACGGACAGACACGGGGCAGGTCACCACCTGACGGGCAGACACGGGACAGGTCACCACCTGACGGACAGACACCTGACACACCACCACCTAACAGACAGACACGGGGCAGGTCACCACCTGACGGACAGACACGGGACAGGTCACCACTTGACGGACAGACACGGGACAGGTTACCACCTGACGGACAGACACCTGACACACCACCACCTGACGGACAGACGCGGGACAGGTCACCACCTGACGGACAGACACGGGACAGGTCACCACCTGACGGACAGACACGGGGCAGGTCACCACCTGACGGACAGACACGGGACAGGTCACCACCTGACGGACAGACACGGGACAGGTCACCACCTGACGGACAGACACGGGGCAGGTCACCACCTGACGGACAGACACGGGGCAGGTCACCACCTGACGGACAGACACGGGGCAGGTCACCACCTGACGGACAGCCACGGGGCAGACGGACAGACACGGGACAGGTCACCACCTGACGGACAGACACGGGGCAGGTCACCACCTGACGGACAGACACGGGACAGGTCACCACCTGACGGACAGACACGGGACAGGTCACCACCTAACGGACAGACACGGGGCAGACGGGCAGACACGGGGCAGACGGACAGACACGGGGCAGACGGACAGACACGGGACAGGTCACCACCTGACGGACAGACACGGGGCAGGTCACGACCTGACGGACAGACACGGGGCAGACGGGCAGACACGGGGCAGACGGACAGACACGGGGCAGGTCACCACCTGACGGACAGACACGGGACAGGTCACCACCTGACGGACAGACACGGGGCAGACGAACAGACACGGGACAGGTCACCACCTGACGGACAGACACGGGACAGGTCACCACCTGACGGACAGACACGGGGCAGACGGGCAGACACGGGGCAGACGGACAGACACGGGGCAGGTCACCACCTGACGGACAGACACGGGACAGGTCACCACCTGACGGACAGACACCTGACACACCACCACCTGACGGACAGACACGGGGCAGGTCACCACCTGACGGACAGACACGGGGCAGGTCACCACCTGACGGAGAGCCACGGGGCAGGTCACCACCTGACGGACAGACACGGGGCAGGTCACCACCTGACGGACAGACACGGGACAGGTCACCACCTGACGGACAGACACCGGGCAGGTCACCACCTGACGGACAGACACAGGACAGACGGATAGACACGGGGCAGGTCACCACCTGACTGACAGACACGGGGCAGGTCACCAACTGACGGACAGACAGGGGACAGGTCACCACCTGACGGACAGACACCGGGCAGGTCACCACCTGACGGACAGACACCGGGCAGGTCACCACCTGACGGACAGACACGGGACAGACGGATAGACACGGGGCAGGTCACCACCTGACGGACAGACACGGGGCAGGTCACCACCTGACGGACAGACACGGGACAGGTCACCACCTGACGGACAGACACCGGGCAGGTCACCACCTGACGGACAGACACGGGACAGACGGATAGACACGGGGCAGGTCACCACCTGACGGACAGACACGGGGCAGGTCACCACCTGACGGACAGACACGGGACAGGTCACCACCTGACGGACAGACACCGGGCAGGTCACCACCTGACGGACAGACACGGGGCAGACGGACAGACACGGGACAGGTCACCACCTGACGGACAGACACGGGACAGGTCACCACCTGACGGACAGACACGGGACAGGTCAACACCTGACGGACAGACACGGGACAGGTCACCACCTGACGGACAGACACGGGGCAGACGGACAGACACGGGACAGGTCACCACCTGACGGACAGACACGGGGCAGGTCACCACCTGACGGACAGACACGGGACAGGTCACCACCTGACGGACAGACACGGGGCAGGTCACCACCTGACGGACAGACACGGGGCAGACGGACAGACACGGGACAGGTCACCACCTGACAGACAGACAAGGGGCAGGTCACCACCTGACGGACAGACACGGGACAGGTCACCACCTGACGGACAGACACGGGGCAGACGGGCAGACACGGGACAGGTCACCACCTGACGGACAGACACGGGGCAGGTCACCACCTGACGGACAGACACGGGACAGGTCACCACCTGACGGACAGACACGGGGCAGGTCACCACCTGACGGACAGACACGGGACAGGTCACCACCTGACGGACAGACACGGGGCAGGTCACCACCTGACGGACAGACACGGGACAGGTCACCACCTGACGGACAGACACGGGGCAGGACACCTGACGGACAGACATTGCAATAGTGATGTTGGGGACGTAGGAACGTCATGGCAAATGACGGGGACCAGTGAAACTTTAATTTCGTTTTGAGAGAAACCAAACCCTCTTGTGAAACCAAACCCTCTATGCCTTTACAGTTTTGAGTTCTTCTCGTCTTGGCGAACCTTTTGCTATCTCAAATTTGTATCACTATCCCACGCCGTGCCAGGGCACCAGGTGGGGTGGAGTGGGGTCAAGGATAGCGGACAAGGCATCAATTATGTAAAAATATCATTTGTGTAAAATTGTGTAAAATATTGGCCTCGGGTCATCTCATTTCAGATCACCAGGCCAGGTCATGTGACCCCCACATCCAAAAAAAGTTTGCCGTCGTACCACAGCCGTAGTTTCTGGCAGATTGGTTTCAAACTTACGGTATTTCATAAGGTCATAGGTACCTATAAATCGTGTATCTCATATTTTGTGTATACGGTGACCTAAGGTATATTCATATTCCGAGGATACGCATGATATCAGTCCAATTCCTTCTGGATCATGTTATCCTAGGTCATTATTGATGATACAGGCGCAAGTTTTGTTCAGCGATCCCTACATAGTCAGCCAAGGTCTCCAACACGCTTTTTACTGGACCTTGACCTGAGGTCATTTTTTTTTAAGTTGACCTAACCTATCAATAAAATATGATTCGAAGCGCCTTGCCGAGACAAACACGTTGGCGCCAAAAGAATTGCCTTATTTTTATTAGGTAAAAAGTTATTTGCGAGGAAAAAATGTTTGGCCCAAAATAACCTTTTTGACCTCCGATGACCTCTGGAGCCTAAACTATTGACCTGAGCTAAAATTTGAAGACACCAATTGCGATTGCATTTTGCAAGAGCTTTGTTTTTGAGTTTTCGATTTTGTTTTCGGTTTGTTCCTAGCTATCATAGTTCCCTAGATATTCGGGGGTGTTCGAAGCGAAGTCCTAAAACTGGAAAATCTGACCTTTGATGACCTCTGGTGACCTCAATATTGACCTGAGCCCAAAAATGAACTAAATGGTCAATTTTTTTGACGAGCTTTTGAACGTTATTTTCGTTTTTTGTCTGCGTCCCATAGGAACCGAGTTCGAGGGGCGTCTAAACGCCCCCCCCCCCCCCCCCCCCTCCCGGCAAGGCGAAGGTGGACCCGAGCACCGGTACGGCGCGGGTTAAGCAAAATACCAAAGATAAAACATTAAGCAAAATACGAAAATAAAATATTAAAGGGTAATAATGGCCTTTTGATATATGTATCTGTATTATTTGATTACACATGTACATGTGCATTACACATGTATCAAATTGATCGCATCTCAATTTAAAAATGAAATAAGAACTTTTATATTTCGAAAATTACATTTTGGGAAATTACAAATACGTACTTATATATGGTGACGAACAGTATGATCCATCACTATCTGTGGTTTGAATGCTGATTTGTAAACAAGTCATAGGGCCAGAAATGAAGTAAGTGCAACAAGAACCGTGACAACGTCTCTGATTGGTCAATGAAACAAATCGCCTACACTAAATAGGTCGCCTTTGGGTGCATAAGTGAACTTCCGATTTCATCGCCATTTTTGCATTGTTTCATGATGATTTTTGTTAATGTTTCTTTTTCATGATAAGCCTAGTGTTATATACAGCCAGAGACAAAACAAACAAAACAAAACTCCTAATGTTGAAAATACATCAACCAATTTGCACAAATTGAGGGTTGCAACCACTAACTAGGCCGTCGTAAGGTGCATAAGTTAACTGCTAATTTGGTCGCCTTTTTATTCAATGTTTGTTGATTTTTAAGGGCAGTAGGGCACATAGTCATGATACACAGAGTGGGAGGCATATTTTCCATACCATTTCGTCAAAAAGCAATTATACCGGATTTTGGTGAACACCGAAATTCGTTACCAAGTACTTGAGAGTACCGGTCATTAAAAGCGTGGCACGCTTATCAACTTTAACTTGAAATATCTTTCGGTAGGAATGTTTATATGCAAAATGTAATAAATTTACAATATATTTTGGTCTCGTCAGTCGATTTCAAGTGATAACTCCATTTTTGAGGGAAAGGTCATTATTTCCCTTTAAAAGGACTATCCCACCATAACATTAGATTTGAGTTGAGATAGCCATTTGTATGGCTTGGCATTGAAATTTAGTATGGTAGCAGTTAAAACAACCACAATGATCTAATTAAAAAGATATTCGAGTTTGATTTTGACATCTGTAAAAATAAGGCCCATGTGTATTTGAATAGGGCCTCTAAACCGACAGCGTCGTCCCTCTTTACCCAACTGGTAATGATAGTAGACTTGTTTTACGGTCAGCCTTGGAATATTTTCGTCTTTCATTTCTCGATCCCCGGGTGGTTCGCAATCTAGAGGCTAGCACTATCACCTAGAGTTGTTGCAGCAGTTGGCCGCCAGGGACCGCTAGTGAGCCAGGGTGTTATGACGTCGCAAGCAAATGGTACCAGTTAAATATTTAACGCTAAATATTTATTTATTTATAAATCAATCAATCAATCAATATTTAGTGGTACCATTTGCTTGCGACGTCATAATACCCTGGCATGTTATAATATTTTTTATGTTTTTCTGCGCAATAGATGTCGACAAAATACAAATTTGCCATGCATTTGGCAGCACAAAGGATTTCCCTGTTATTAAAACAAACAAAAATATGACGTCACCAACCCAACTTTCAGCTTAAAACTAAAAGTTGAATAACTTCCAAGATAAGTTTTTTTCGGAAAAAAAAGTTCACGAACATGTTCAGCTGAACTCGCCTAACATATAGACATACAATTAAGTGTGATTCAATAACTTTCAAAAAAGGTGGGACAGTCCCTTTAAGCAAAATATACAAATAAAATATGTATTTTTTGTTGTTGCAAAAATTGACCCAAAAGTGAGGGGCCATGGCTCCACTACAACCCCCTGCCGTCGCCTGTTGCTATGCCTATGGTGTTAACTTAATACACACCAGCCGGTGGACTGACGGCAGACGCAGGGTAGTGGTGTTAGCAATCCTGTAGTGGTGTTAGCAATCCTGATACAGGTCTGTAGGTACCCTCACATCAAACGGCTCATTCGCTGGACTCACCACATTCATGATCTAACAGAAACTATTCGTACAGTGCGTACTACATGGTCAGACCAGTCGGCCAGCACACACTCTTGGTACCCAGCTGCTGCGAAGACACGACATGATCTGCAGATGGCCTTCACCGGCCTGACACAGTCGGTCTACACTGACTGCAACCGCTCCTCACACCGTGCCGCCGCGCCCCCTCCGTCTCCCGCCACACGGCGGCCGTACCGCCGACCGGCCGAGCCACCTGCATCTCACGTGCCGCCGCGCCCCCTCCGTCTCCCGCCACACGGCGGCCGTACCGCCGACCGGCCGAGCCGCCTGCATCTCACGTGCCGCCGCGCCCCCTCAGTCTCCCGCCACACGGCGGTCGTACCGCTGACCGGCCGAGCCACCTGCATCTCACGTGCCGCCGCGCCCCCTCCGTCTCCCGCCACACGGCGGCCGTACCGCCGACCGGCCGAGCCACCTGCATCTCACGTGCCGCCGCTCCCCCTCCGTCTCCCGCCACACGGCGGCCGTACCGCCTGAGCCACCTGCATCTCACGTGCCGCCGCGCCCCCTCCGTCTCCCGCCACACGGCGGCCGTACCGCTGACCGGCCGAGCCACCTGCATCTCACCTTGTTCCTCTGGTTGTTGCAGGTGAGGTTGCTGAGGATGCCGGCAGCGCAGGTCACCACGTTCACGTCGCACGAGCCCAGCAGGTGAACCAGCGAGCTCATCATACTCTCGATGCCATCCTGTGGAGACAGCGCCACCACAGCTGCAGCTGAATTCAGCGAGGACGAACAACGGACTCAAAGAAAAACACGCCCGTAACGTGCTGGCAAAATGTATACTAGTTAACCCGCCATTGACCGTGGGGGGGGGGGGGGGGGGGGTCAACTATACCCCCTGTCGTTTATTCGCGATAACTTAACCCTATTCCCTGCGGGGGGCAGATTCTGCCCCCCCCCCCCCCGGGTGGTTTTTCACTTGCCGCTTCTAAACCGTTAGACATAGTGTCCTGGAACTTTGTGACTTTTCCTAAAAATTGAATGGCGCGTGTTGGGTAAAATTTTTGAAAAAATCGTCCAGCATAGGCGGTGCCAGGCTCCTGTTTTGGGGAGGGTGTTACGAATGCGGTTTTGCGGCGCATACTTCCTTTGTGGTTTGCAGTGCAATACAAGCGTCAGAAACAATTTCAATGCAATATGCATCATAGATACTGGGATTGTACATATTTTGGTGGCAGAGGCGCACTCAGGATACAAAAATGCGAGTCGATACCCACCATCAAATTAGATCCAACTTCAAATTAGTAAGATGATAAAAGCGTTACGCGCATGGTGCCCCCATGTTTTTTTTCCTGGATCCGCCTATGCGCAATATATCAAATTTAACCAATTACAGCATATAATGCCCATATGTGACGTTCATGTCGTCCCAAACAATCACGAACAGCACATATTTTTCTTCTTCAGAAAATCCCCCCATTTTACATTCCCTGAATACGCCTATGATTTTTTTTTGTCTTTTGATATATTAAAGACCAGTACATTTGAAGCTCAACAACGTTTTGGGCATGAAAATCGGTCGAGCCACATGGCCGCAATGACCTTTAAAAAAAATCGGATTGTTTGCCCCATGGCCCCCCATTTTTGAACAAAACAAAAATGTCGGGGTCCAAAAAGAGAGATCTTGTCATGACGAATCGAATGGCATTTTCCCTATCAAAATCGACCGAGCGGTTCTCGAGATCTCTGGGGGGGGGGGGGAGGGGGCAGAATCTACCCACCGCAGGTTAACGTAATTCTGGGCCGCCCGCAGGGAATAGGGTTAAAACCCGTTCAAGATATCAACCTGAGACTTTCAGTACCTTCTTCCACATCAATTCTACGTCGGCTCAGAAAAATTCAAGCTATTTCGTCGATTTCTTTTTAAGATATACACCATTTTGTGACGTCACTTTACGCGAAATTAGCGATAAAATCACCCAAACTTAAAGGGATTATACAGGTTTCCGTCCTGAAAGTAAATGCACTCTTTTGCAGTTGTATGAGCTTTAAACACGTTTAAGACATATAACAGGGACCTCAATGCTCATTTAGTCCATTATTTCAGCAAATATCAGCTTGGGCGTTTTTTGAGACTAGTATCAGATAACGAGTACTTGATCGGCACTACTGTCCACCACTTTTATCTTAAGATCAATTTTAGAGTTTTTAATTATCTGCAAGTCCTACACTGGATCACAAAATTATTATGCAATTCAAAACTGACGGGACTTTGTATTACTATACACTGTTCGTTGAGGTTTTGTGTTGTTGTGGTTTTCTTTTCTCTGGCTTTTAGCGTTGAGAATTTGGTGGTGGCGTATTCATTTTTTTGGCATGAAAATTCATGAAAAATATGATTTATGAAATATGAAAAATATGAATTTTATGGGAAAACTAGGTAACTGCTGGTGTCTTTGGAACAAAACAAGTTTAAAACTTTTCAACGCCCTTTTGACCTGTTCAGGGACTCATCTGGGATCCACGAAAAGACATGATGTGGAGTGGGTGATAATGTGATATATATTAAATACAAAGGGGGCTTACTCTACAATACAAATTAAAATCGGAGCTTGCGGGTATATATGACCTGTTACCGAATGCCTCTCAACCCTCGCCCTACGGCAACTTTTTTCACCTTCGCCCTACGGGGGGGGGGGGCTGACAGGCCCCCTGTTAACTTCCAAACCAAGCAATTTAGAGCAATGCGGTAAGAACCAGCATGTTGCCTGTCATGAGAGGAATCTAACAGTATGCGATTTTTAGGTTTCAGGTCAACAGGTGACCTTACAGGTCAAGTGAATGACCTCGGATTTACCACGTCCAGAACAGCGATTTTGCTCTTCAGAAAACCTCAAAATTAGAAATTGATAAATGTAAATAAAAAGGCATGTTCCTAGACCAGTTTTAGCTCAGAAATACAGACAAGGTAATTATTTGTTCGTATCTTGTCAACAAAAGTTTTTTTAATGACATCAGTTTCTTACACATAGGGAGCCATCACTCAGTCAAACATGAAGATATTGCTTTGAAATTTGGTATGGCTATTGTCCATACGCAGTTCTCTCACATATATTCCGGTTTTTCTAACATCTTTGAAAAATTTGATTTTGTGGGGATTAAAAAAAAAATTAGGGGTCAAAAACCCAAAATTTTGCAAATCCGAGATTGCCATTTTAAAGAAAATGACATTTTGTATCTTTGGTAATTTGCGTTTGCAATTTGCTTTAAAACTCTGTTTTCTACGATTTTTCAAATATTTCTCTTTTTTTTCACCAACATGACGTCATCAAAACATGATTATCTCCCAAACTGCTTTACAAATTTCAATTAAATTTTTACAGCATACGTATAATTGTTGTAAACTCAGCTACCAAAATGTCCAGCAAGATGCGCCGCATGTGTAAACAGTTATTCAAGACAAATATCAGGGGGCCTGTCAGCCCCCCCCCCCCGTAGGGCGAGGGTTAATCGCGGACGAGGGGTGTTACAATGTACCCGAAAGCTACGATTTTAATATTTTGTATTGTGGAGGAAGTCCTCTTTGTATTTAATCTTCATCTGGGATTTCTACGTGCTTTGGGCCCTTCCGGTCTGACCAGGGACGCCTCTGGCTCTGACCTTCCAAGAAGCCCCTCTTGTGTGTCAAGGGGCCCATTCGGCCTGTTCAGAGGTCCTTCCGACCTGGCCAGGGACTGAACTGGCTGCTGTGTCACCCTGCCGACATGCTCAGGGGCCCCTCCAGTCTGCCTAGGAACTCATCCGGCATGTGCAAGGGCCCTTCCGACCGGCCCAGGGACTGTTTCGGTCTAGCCAGGGGCCCCTCTAACTTGCCCAGGAGCCCCTCCGATCTGCCCAGCGACTCTTCTGGTCGAACTGCGCTGGCTGCTTTGTCGCCCTGCCAACATCCTCAGGGGGCCCTCCTTCCTGCCCTGGGGCCCCTCCGTGCTGGCTAGGGGCCAATTCGGCATGATCCGGAGCACTTCGTACCCGCCCAGGTGCCCTTTCGGTCTGGTCAGGGGCCCCTCCGATCTGCACAGGGGCATTTTGAACTTTCTTCTTCCCAGGGGCCCTCTGGGGTCTGTCCAAGGGCCCTCCAACCTGCTCAGGGGCCCTTATGACCTGGCAAGGGACTGTGCTGGCTGCTTTGTCGCCCTGCCGACATGCTCAGGGGCCTCTCGACCTGCCCAGGGGCCCCTCTGTGCTGGCTAGGGGCCCATTCGACGTGTTCAGGGGGCCCTCGGACCCGCTCAGGGGCCCTTTCGGTCTGGCCAGGGGCACCTCTGACATGCACAGGACTCTTTTGAACGTCCAAGGGGCCCTCTGGTCTTTCAGAGAGGTTCCTGGTGGCCCTACAGAGCATATGAAGTGCTCTAAACTCTCTAAAGACCACGCTTCGCGTAGTAAAGAGCTCATGATACCGCGCTTCGCACAGTCTCGTCGGCCCTTTTCGGCGCGTCGCGCGCGCCGAAAAGGGCCCTTCTGGCCTCCAGGGGGTGCGGCCGCACTCGCCGCCCCCTCCCCCCTTGGCTACGAGCCTGCACGGTGTAATGTTATAGGTGAGATTTTACAACCATAATGGGGGAAAATTGGTTTTGGTTAGATACTAAATTTCTATTTTCAGTAGCTTTACTTTTCGGTATTTTCTAGCGCTATACTTCAATTTCTGATCATTAATAATCGTCATATTCAGAAATTAAGAGGAAGGTCTTTATCACGGACAAACAAAACTGCACTAAAATGCACGTATTATTGAATACATCTAATGCAACGCAATTTATTTCCAAGAGCCAGTTAAATGTTAGAACAGTTCGTTATTTTCTGTCTTTTCCATTAAAACATAGCCACAATCAAACAACATTACGTTGTTGTATCAATATCTGGTCAAGCATACTTTGTTGCTGTCAAAGCTCTATACTGGTGAGTGGTGATTGACTGCTCTATACTAGTGAGTGACTGCTCTATACTGGTGAGTGGTGATTGACTGCTCTATACTAGTGAGTGGTGATTGACTGCTCTATACTGGTGAGTGGTGATTGACTGCTCTATACTGGTGAGTGGTGATTGACTACTCTATACTGGTGAGTGGTGATTGACTGCTCTATACTGGTGAGTGGTGATTGACTACTCTATACTGGTGAGTGGTGATTGACTACTCTATACTGGTGAGTGACTGTTCTATACTAGTGAGTGGTGATTGACTGTTCTATACTGGTGAGTGGTGATTGACTACTCTATACTGGTGAGTGACTGCTCTATACTAGTGAGTGGTGATTGACTGCTCTATACTAGTGAGTGGTGATTGACTGCTCTATACTGGTGAGTGGTGATTGACTGCTCTATACTAGTGAGTGGTGATTGACTGCTCTATACTGGTGAGTGGTGATTGACTGCTCTATACTGGTGAGTGGTGATTGACTGCTCTATACTGGTGAGTGGTGATTGACTGCTCTATACTGGTGAGTGGTGATTGACTGCTCTATACTAGTGAGTGGTGATTGACTGCTCTATACTAGTGAGTGGTGATTGACTGCTCTATACTAGTGAGTGGTGATTGACTGCTCTATACTAGTGAGTGGTGATTGACTGCTCTATACTGGTGAGTGGTGATTGACTGCTCTATACTAGTGAGTGGTGATTGACTACTCTATACTGGTGAGTGGTGATTGACTGCTCTATACTGGTGAGTGGTGATTGACTGCTCTATACTGGTGAGTGGTGATTGACCACGCCGCTCTACGCTTTACAGACTGAGCTTTCCACACTCCGGTAGCCAGGACCTGTCGGCGGCACTGACACCACTTTGGTGGCGGCGTCGGAGAGGTTCCTCAGCGTCCAGAGACAGTTCTGTACCCCTCACCCTCCCCCTCCCGATCCACCCCGTCCCCTCACCACTTTGGTGGCGGCGTCGGTGAGGTTCCTCAGCGTCCAGAGGCAGTTCTGTACCCCTCACCCTCCCCTCACCCCCCCCCCCTCACCACTTTGGTGGCGGCGTCAGAGAGGTTCCTCAGCGTCCAGAGGCAGTTCTGTACCAGCCGCTGGGACTGGTGGCCGAGGTGCATTGCCAGCGCCTGCACTCCGCCGGCGTCCACCACGGCCGGCTTGTTGGACGAACACACAGACAGCACCTAGCACAGAACACAGGTCAGATGCTAGGTTTCATGCCAGGCGAATGATGGATAAGCCGACAAAGACGAACACAGCCATGGGCGGGCGACACACCAACACACACTGCCTGCAGTCTGCAGCAGAGCTCACTAGGCCGTCCTCTGGTTTGGAAGCCCGCCGGACAATAAAGAAGTACTCCCTCGAGCTTAAAATGTAGACCTTAGTTCAAAACATTATTCCAGTTCCATTTACCATTTACCTTGGAAGTTCACTAGACACCATGATCACAATATCATAATCTGTCCAGTGATGAACATACTGACGCTGTCGACATCTGACCGCCGCCATCGTCTGCCCCACCTTCAGCACGCGGGAGGTGGTCCAGAGCAACTTCTCGTACGTGTAGCTCCTCATGATGCGCACCAGTTCCACCGGGCCCTGCGACGCCAGGATGATCAGCTTGCTCTCCTGGTTACCGTAGGCCAGGATCTGCAGGCAGTCGGTGACGATGGCCAGGAACTTGACGTTGTTGCGCTGCAGCAGGGCCACCATCTTCTGGAGGCCGCCGGCCAGCCGGAAGGCCGTCTTGGAGCCCTCCTGGTGCAGCAGCAGGTTATGCAGCGTGGTGATGGCGTAGAACAGCACAGACTCCACCGGAGAGCTGCCGGGGGCGACACAAAACACTGGGTCACAACGGTACAAATACAGTACATCCTCTCCCACACACACTCCACCGCAGAGCTGCCGGGGGCGACACAAAACACCGGGTCACAGCGGTACACATACAGTACATCCTCTCCCACACACACTCCACCGCAGAGCTGCCGGGGGCGACACAAAACACCGGGTCACAGCGGTACACATACAGTACATCCTCTCCCACACAGCACCGACTCCACCGGAGAGCTGCCGGGGGCGACACAAAACACCGGGTCACAGCGGTACACATACAGTACATCCTCTCCCACACAGCACCGACTCCACCGGAGAGCTGCCGGGGGCGACACAAAACACCGGGTCACAGCGGTACACATACAGTACATCCTCTCCCACACAGCACCGACTCCACCGGAGAGCTGCCGGGGGCGACACAAAACACCGGGTCACAGCGGTACACATACAGTACATCCTCTCCCACACAGCACCGACTCCACCGGAGAGCTGCCGGGGGCGACACAAAACACCGGGTCACAGCGGTACACATACAGTACATCCTCTCCCACACAGCACAGACTCCACCGGAGAGCTGCCGGGGGCGACACAAAACACCGGGTCACAGCGGTACACATACAGTACATCCTCTCCCACACAGACTCCACCGGAGAGCTGCCGGGGGCGACACAAAACACCGGGTCACAGCGGTACACATACAGTACATCCTCTCCCACACAGACAGACTCCACCGGAGAGCTGCCGGGGGCGACACAAAACACCGGGTCACAGCGGTACACATACAGTACATCCTCTCACAGACAGACTCCACCGGAGAGCTGCCGGGGGCGACACAAAACACCGGGTCACAGCGGTACACATACAGTACATCCTCTCCCACACAGACTCCACCGGAGAGCTGCCGGGGGCGACACAAAACACCGGGTCACAGCGGTAAACATACAGTACATCCTCTCCCACACAGACTCCACCGGAGAGCTGCCGGAGGCGACACAAAACACCGGGTCACAGCGGTACACATACAGTACATCCTCTCCCACACAGACAGACTCCACCGGAGAGCTGCCGGGGGAGACACAAAACAGCGGGTCACAGCGGTACACATACAGTACATCCTCTCCCACACAGACAGACTCCACCGGAGAGCTGCCGGGGGAGACACAAAACAGCGGGTCACAGCGGTACACATACAGTACATCCTCTCCCACACACACAGACTCCACCGGAGAGCTGCCGGGGGCGACACAAAACACCGGGTCACAGCGGTACACATACAGTACATCCTCTCCCACACAGACTCCACCGGAGAGCTGCCGGGGGAGACACAAAACACCGGGTCACAGCGGTACACATACAGTACATCCTCTCACACACAG
Source organism: Chirona hameri (assembly GCA_036785665.1). Classification (NCBI taxonomy): domain Eukaryota; kingdom Metazoa; phylum Arthropoda; class Thecostraca; order Balanomorpha; family Balanidae; genus Chirona; species Chirona hameri. The sequence goes on along the minus strand of JAXIVJ010002776.1, from coordinate 69,243 downwards.
ACAGACTCCACCGGAGAGCTGCCGGGGCGACACAAAACACCGGGTCACAGCGGTACACATACAGTACATCCTCTCCCACCCAGACTCCACCGGAGAGCTGCCGGGGGCGACACAAAACACCGGGTCACAGCGGTACACATACAGTACATCCTCTCCCACACACACAGACTCCACCGGAGAGCTGCCGGGGGCGACACAAAACACCGGGTCACAGCGGTACAAATACAGTACATCCTCTCCCACACAGACAGACTCCACCGGAGAGCTGCCGGGGGCGACACAAAACACCGGGTCACAGCGGTACACATACAGTACATCCTCTCACACACACACACTCCACCGGAGAGCTGCCGGGGGCGACACAAAACACCGGGTCACAGCGGTACACATACAGTACACCTTCTCCCACACAGACTCCACCGGAGAGCTGCCGGGGGCGACACAAAACATCGGGTCACAGCGGTACACATACAGTACATCCTCTCCCACACAGACAGACTCCACCGGAGAGCTGCCGGGGGCGACACAAAACACCGGGTCACAGCGGTACACATACAGTACATCCTCTCCCACACAGACTCCACTGGAGAGCTGCCGGGGGCGACACAAAACACCGGGTCACAGCGGTACACATACAGTACATCCTCTCCCACACAGACAGACTCCACCGGAGAGCTGCCGGGGGCGACACAAAACACCGGGTCACAGCGGTACACATACAGTACATCCTCTCCCACACAGACTCCACTGGAGAGCTGCCGGGGGCGACACAAAACACCGGGTCACAGCGGTACACATACAGTACATCCTCTCCCACACAGACTCCACCGGAGAGCTGCCGGGGGCGACACAAAACACCGGGTCACAGCGGTACACATACAGTACATCCTCTCCCACACAGACTCCACTGGAGAGCTGCCGGGGGCGACACAAAACACCGGGTCACAGCGGTACACATACAGTACATCCTCTCCCACACAGACTCCACCGGAGAGCTGCCGGGGGCGACACAAAACACCGGGTCACAGCGGTACACATACAGTACATCCTCTCCCACACAGACAGACTCCACCGGAGAGCTGCTGGGGGCGACACAAAACACCGGGTCACAGCGGTACACATACAGTACATCCTCTCCCAGACAGACAGACACCACCGGAGAGCTGCCGGGGGCGACACAAAACACCGGGTCACAGCGGTACACATACAGTACATCCTCTCCCACACAGACTCCACCGGAGAGCTGCCGGGGGCAACACAAAACACCGGGTCACAGCGGTACACATACAGTACATCCTCTCCATCACAGACTCCACCGGAGAGCTGCCGGGGGCGACACAAAACACCGGGTCACAGCGGTACACATACAGTACATCCTCTCCCAGACAGACTCCACCGGAGAGCTGCCGGGGGCGACACAAAACACCGGGTCACAGCGGTACACATACAGTACATCCTCTCCCACACAGACTCCACCGGAGAGCTGCAGGGGGCGACACAAAACACCGGGTCACAGCGGTACACATACAGTCCATCCTCTCCCACACACACATACTCCACCGGAGAGCTGCCGGGGGCGACACAAAACACCGGGTCACAGCGGTACACATACAGTACATCCTCTCCCACACAGACAGACTCCACCGGAGAGCTGCCGGGGGCGACACAAAACACCGGGTCACAGCGGTACACATACAGTACATCCTCTCCCACACAGACAGACTCCACCGGAGAGCTGCCGGGGGCGACACAAAACACCGGGTCACAGCGGTACACATACAGTACATCCTCTCCCACACAGACTCCACCGGAGAGCTGCCGGGGGCGACACAAAACACCGGGTCACAGCGGTACACATACAGTACATCCTCTCCCACACACACAGACTCCACCGGAGAGCTGCCGGGGGCGACACAAAACACCGGGTCACAGCGGTACACATACAGTACATCCTCTCCCACACAGACAGACTCCACCGGAGAGCTGCCGGGGGCGACACAAAACACCGGGTCACAGCGGTACACATACAGTACATCCTCTCACACACACACTCCACCGGAGAGCTGCCGGGGGCGACACAAAACACCGGGTCACAGCGGTACACATACAGTACATCTTCTCCCACACACACACACTCCACCGGAGAGCTGCCGGGGGCGACACAAAACACCGGGTCACAGCGGTACACATACAGTACATCCTCTCCCACACAGCACCGACTCCACCGGAGAGCTGCCGGGGGCGACACAAAACACCGGGTCACAGCGGTACACATACAGTACATCCTCTCCCACACAGCACAGACTCCACCGGAGAGCTGCCGGGGGCGACACAAAACACCGGGTCACAGCGGTACACATACAGCACATCCTCTCCCACACAGACTCCACCGGAGAGCTGCCGGGGGCGACACAAAACACCGGGTCACAGCGGTACACATACAGTACATCTTCTCCCACACAGACAGACTCCACCGGAGAGCTGCCGGGGGCGACACAAAACACCGGGTCACAGCGGTACACATACAGTACATCCTCTCCCACACAGACTCCACCGGAGAGCTGCCGGAGGCGACACAAAACACCGGGTCACAGCGGTACACATACAGTACATCCTCTCACACACAGACTCCACCGGAGAGCTGCCGGGGGCGACACAAAACACCGGGTCACAGCGGTACACATACAGTACATCCTCTCCCACACAGACTCCACCGGAGAGCTGCCGGGGGCGACACAAAACACCGGGTCACAGCGGTACACATACAGTACATCCTTTCCCACACAGACAGATTCCACCGGAGAGCTGCCGGGGGCGACACAAAACACCGGGTCACAGCGGTACACATACAGTACATCCTCTCCCACACAGACTCCACCGGAGAGCTGCCGGGGGCGACACAAAACACCGGGTCACAGCGGTACACATACAGTACATCCTCTCCCACACAGACTCCACCGGAGAGCTGCCGGGGGCGACACAAAACACCGGGTCACAGCGGTACACATACAGTACATCCTCTCCCACACAGACTCCACCGGAGAGCTGCCGGGGGCGACACAAAACACCGGGTCACAGCGGTACACATACAGTCCATCCTCTCCCACACACACAGACTCCACCGGAGAGCTGCCGGGGGCGACACAAAACACCGAGTCACAGCGGTACACATACAGTACATCCTCTCCCACACAGACAGACTCCACCGGAGAGCTGCCGGGGGCGACACAAAACACCGGGTCACAGCGGTACACATGCAGTACATCCTCTCCCACACAGACTCCACCGGAGAGCTGCCGGGGGCGACACAAAACACCGGGTCACAGCGGTACACATACAGTACATCCTCTCCCACACATACTCCAACGGAGAGCTGCCGGGGGCGACACAAAACACCGGGTCACAGCGGTACACGTACAGTACATCCTCTCCCACACAGACACACACTCCACCGGAGAGCTGCCGGCGGCGACACAAAACACCGGGTCACAGCGGTACACATACAGTACATCTTCTCCCACACACACACACTCCACCGGAGAGCTGCCGGGGGCGACACAAAACACCGGGTCACAGCGGTACACATACAGTACATCCTCTCCCACACAGACTCCACTGGAGAGCTGCCGGGGGCGACACAAAACACCGGGTCACAGCGGTACACATACAGTACATCCTCTCCCACACAGACTCCACCGGAGAGCTGCCGGGGGCGACACAAAACACCGGGTCACAGCGGTACACATACAGTACATCCTCTCCCACACAGACAGACTCCACCGGAGAGCTGCTGGGGGCGACACAAAACACCGGGTCACAGCGGTACACATACAGTACATCCTCTCCCAGACAGACAGACTCCACCGGAGAGCTGCCGGGGGCGACACAAAACACCGGGTCACAGCGGTACACATACAGTACATCCTCTCCCAGACAGACAGACTCCACCGGAGAGCTGCCGGGGGCGACACAAAACACCGGGTCACAGCGGTGCACATACAGTACATCCTCTCCATCACAGACGCCACCGGAGAGCTGCCGGGGGCGACACAAAACACCGGGTCACAGCGGTACACATACAGTACATCCTCTCCCACACAGACTCCACCGGAGAGCTGCCGGGGGCGACACAAAACACCGGGTCACAGCGGTACACATACAGTACATCCTCTCCCACACAGACTCCACCGGAGAGCTGCCGGGGGCGACACAAAACACCGGGTCACAGCAGTACACATACAGTACATCCTCTCCCACACACACAGACTCCACCGGAGAGCTGCCGGGGGCGACACAAAACACCGGGTCACAGCGGTACAAATACAGTACATCCTCTCCCACACAGACAGACTCCACCGGAGAGCTGCCGGGGGCGACACAAAACACCGGGTCACAGCGGTACACATACAGTACATCCTCTCACACACACACACACACTCCACCGGAGAGCTGCCGGGGGCGACACAAAACACCGGGTCACAGCGGTACACATACAGTACACCTTCTCCCACACAGACTCCACCGGAGAGCTGCCGGGGGCGACACAAAACATCGGGTCACAGCGGTACACATACAGTACATCCTCTCCCACACAGACAGACTCCACCGGAGAGCTGCCGGGGGCGACACAAAACACCGGGTCACAGCGGTACACATACAGTACATCCTCTCCCACACAGACAGACTCCACCGGAGAGCTGCCGGGGGCGACACAAAACACCGGGTCACAGCGGTACACATACAGTACATCCTCTCCCACACAGACTCCACTGGAGAGCTGCCGGGGGCGACACAAAACACCGGGTCACAGCGGTACACATACAGTACATCCTCTCCCACAGACTCCACCGGAGAGCTGCCGGGGGCGACACAAAACACCGGGTCACAGCGGTACACATACAGTACATCCTCTCCCACACAGACTCCACCGGAGAGCTGCCGGGGGCAACACAAAACACCGGATCACAGCGGTACACATACAGTACATCCTCTCCCACACAGACTCCACCGGAGAGCTGCCGGGGGCGACACAAAACACCGGGTCACAGCGGTACACATACAGTACATCCTCTCCCACACACACAGACTCCACCGGAGAGCTGCCGGGGGCGACACAAAACACCGGGTCACAGCGGTACAAATACAGTACATCCTCTCCCACACAGACAGACTCCACCGGAGAGCTGCCGGGGGCGACACAAAACACCGGGTCACAGCGGTACACATACAGTACATCCTCTCACACACACACTCCACCGGAGAGCTGCCGGGGGCGACACAAAACACCGGGTCACAGCGGGGTACACATACAGTACATCTTCTCCCACACACACACACTCCACCGGAGAGCTGCCGGGGGCGACACAAAACACCGGGTCACAGCGGTACACATACAGTACATCCTCTCCCACACAGCACCGACTCCACCGGAGAGCTGCCGGGGGCGACACAAAACACCGGGTCACAGCGGTACACATACAGTACATCCTCTCCCACACAGCACAGACTCCACCGGAGAGCTGCCGGGGGCGACACAAAACACCGGGGGCGACACAAAACACCGGGTCACAGCGGTACACATACAGCACATCCTCTCCCACACAGACTCCACCGGAGAGCTGCCGGGGGCGACACAAAACACCGGGTCACAGCGGTACACATACAGTACATCTTCTCCCACACAGACAGACTCCACCGGAGAGCTGCCGGGGGCGACACAAAACACCGGGTCACAGCGGTACACATACAGTACATCCTCTCCCACACAGACTCCACCGGAGAGCTGCCGGAGGCGACACAAAACACCGGGTCACAGCGGTACACATACAGTACATCCTCTCACACACAGACTCCACCGGAGAGCTGCCGGGGGCGACACAAAACACCGGGTCACAGCGGTACACATACAGTACATCCTCTCCCACACAGACTCCACCGGAGAGCTGCCGGGGGCGACACAAAACACCGGGTCACAGCGGTACACATACAGTACATCCTTTCCCACACAGACAGACTCCACCGGAGAGCTGCCGGGGGCGACACAAAACACCGGGTCACAGCGGTACACATACAGTACATCCTCTCCCACACAGACTCCACCGGAGAGCTGCCGGGGGCGACACAAAACACCGGGTCACAGCGGTACACATACAGTACATCCTCTCCCACACAGACTCCACCGGAGAGCTGCCGAGGGCGACACAAAACACCGGGTCACAGCGGTACACATACAGTACATCCTCTCTCACACAGACTCCACCGGAGAGCTGCCGGGGGCGACACAAAACACCGGGTCACAGCGGTACACATACAGTACATCCTCTCCCACACAGACTCCACCGGAGAGCTGCCGGGGGCGACACAAAACACCGGGTCACAGCGGTACACATACAGTCCATCCTCTCCCCCACACACAGACTCCACCGGAGAGCTGCCGGGGGCGACACAAAACACCGAGTCACAGCGGTACACATACAGTACATCCTCTCCCACACAGACAGACTCCACCGGAGAGCTGCCGGGGGCGACACAAAACACCGGGTCACAGCGGTACACATGCAGTACATCCTCTCCCACACAGACTCCACCGGAGAGCTGTCGGGGGCGACACAAAACACCGGGTCACAGCGGTACACATACAGTACATCCTCTCCCACACATACTCCAACGGAGAGCTGCCGGGGGCGACACAAAACACCGGGTCACAGCGGTACACGTACAGTACATCCTCTCCCACACAGACACACACTCCACCGGAGAGCTGCCGGCGGCGACACAAAACACCGGGTCACAGCGGTACACATGCAGTACATCTTCTCCCACACACACACACTCCACCGGAGAGCTGCCGGGGGCGACACAAAACACCGGGTCACAGCGGTACACATACAGTACATCCTCTCCGACACAGACAGACTCCACCGGAGAGCTGCCGAGGGCGACACAAAACACCGGGTCACAGCGGTACACATACAGTACATCCTCTCCCACACAGACAGACTCCACCGGAGAGCTGCCGGGGGAGACACAAAACAGCGGGTCACAGCGGTACACATACAGTACATCCTCTCCCACACACACAGACTCCACCGGAGAGCTGCCGGGGGCGACACAAAACACCGGGGCACAGCGGTACACATACAGTACATCCTCTCCCACACAGACTCCACCGGAGAGCTGCCGGGGGAGACACAAAACACCGGGTCACAACGGTACACATACAGTACATCCTCTCACACACAGACAGACTCCACCGGAGAGCTGCCGGGGCGACACAAAACACCGGGTCACAGCGGTACACATACAGTACATCCTCTCCCACGCAGACAGACTCCACCGGAGAGCTGCCGGGGGCAACACAAAACACCGGGTCACAGCGGTACACATACAGTACATCCTCTCACACACACACACACTCCACCGGAGAGCTGCCGGGGGCGACACAAAACACCGGGTCATAGCGGTACACATACAGTACATCTTCTCCCACACAGACTCCACCGGAGAGCTGCCGGGGGCGACACAAAACATCGGGTCACAGCGGTACACATACAGTACATCCTCTCCCACACAGACTCCACCGGAGAGCTGCCGGGGGCGACACAAAACACCGGGTCACAGCGGTACACATACAGTACATCCTCTCCCACACAGACTCCACCGGAGAGCTGCCGGGGGCGACACAAAACACCGGGTCACAGCGGTACACATACAGTACATCCTTTCCCACACAGACAGACTCCACCGGAGAGCTGCCGGGGGCGACACAAAACACCGGGTCACAGCGGTACACATACAGTACATCCTCTCCCACACAGACTCCACCGGAGAGCTGCCGGGGGCGACACAGAACACCGGGTCACAGCGGTACACATACAGTACATCCTCTCCCACACAGACTCCAACGGAGAGCTGCCGGGGGCGACACAAAACACCGGGTCACAGCGGTACACATACAGTACATCCTCTCCCACACAGACTCCACCGGAGAGCTGCCGAGGGCGACACAAAACACCGGGTCACAGCGGTACACATACAGTACATCCTCTCTCACACAGACTCCACCGGAGAGCTGCCGGGGGCGACACAAAACACCGGGTCACAGCGGTACACATACAGTACATCCTCTCCCACACAGACTCCACCGGAGAGCTGCCGGGGGCGACACAAAACACCGGGTCACAGCGGTACACATACAGTCCATCCTCTCCCACACACACAGACTCCACCGGAGAGCTGCCGGGGGCGACACAAAACACCGAGTCACAGCGGTACACATACAGTACATCCTCTCCCACACAGACAGACTCCACCGGAGAGCTGCCGGGGGCGACACAAAACACCGGGTCACAGCGGTACACATGCAGTACATCCTGTCCCACACAGACTCCACCGGAGAGCTGCCGGGGGCGACACAAAACACCGGGTCACAGCGGTACACATACAGTACATCCTCTCCCACACATACTCCAACGGAGAGCTGCCGGGGGCGACACAAAACACCGGGTCACAGCGGTACACGTACAGTACATCCTCTCCCACACAGACACACACTCCACCGGAGAGCTGCCGGCGGCGACACAAAACACCGGGTCACAGCGGTACACATGCAGTACATCTTCTCCCACACACACACACTCCACCGGAGAGCTGCCGGGGGCGACACAAAACACCGGGTCACAGCGGTACACATACAGTACATCCTCTCCGACACAGACAGACTCCACCGGAGAGCTGCCGAGGGCGACACAAAACACCGGGTCACAGCGGTACACATACAGTACATCCTCTCCCACACAGACAGACTCCACCGGAGAGCTGCCGGGGGAGACACAAAACAGCGGGTCACAGCGGTACACATACAGTACATCCTCTCCCACACACACAGACTCCACCGGAGAGCTGCCTTGGGCGACACAAAACACCGGGGCACAGCGGTACACATACAGTACATCCTCTCTCACACAGACTCCACCGGAGAGCTGCCGGGGGAGACACAAAACACCGGGTCACAGCGGTACACATACAGTACATCCTCTCACACACAGACAGACTCCACCGGAGAGCTGCCGGGGCGAAACAAAACACCGGGTCACAGCGGTACACATACAGTACATCCTCTCCCACACAGACATACTCCACCGGAGAGCTGCCGGGGGCAACACAAAACACCGGGTCACAGCGGTACACATACAGTACATCCTCTCACACACACACACTCCACCGGAGAGCTGCCGGGGCGACACAAAACACCGGGTCATAGCGGTACACATACAGTACATCTTCTCCCACACAGACTCCACCGGAGAGCTGCCGGGGGCGAGACAAAACATCGGGTCACAGCGGTACACATACAGTACATCCTCTCCCACACAGACAGACTCCACCGGAGAGCTGCTGGGGGCGACACAAAACACCGGGTCACAGCGGTACACATACAGTACATCCTCTCCCACACAGACAGACTCCACCGGAGAGCTGCCGGGGGCGACACAAAACACCGGGTCACAGCGGTACACATACAGTACATCCTCTCCCACACAGACTCCACTGGAGAGCTGCCGGGGGCGACACAAAACACCGGGTCACAGCGGTACACATACAGTACATCCTCTCCCACACAGACTCCACCGGAGAGCTGCCGGGGGCGACACAAAACACCGGGTCACAGCGGTACACATACAGTACATCCTCTCCCACACAGACAGACTCCACCGGAGAGCTGCTGGGGGCGACACAAAACACCGGGTCACAGCAGTACACATACAGTACATCCTCTCCCAGACAGACAGACTCCACCGGAGAGCTGCCGGGGGCGACACAAAACACCGGGTCACAGCGGTACACATACAGTACATCCTCTCCCACACAGACTCCACCGGAGAGCTGCCGGGGGCGACACAAAACACCGGGTCACAGCGGTGCACATACAGTACATCCTCTCCATCACAGACACCACCGGAGAGCTGCCGGGGGCGACACAAAACACCGGGTCACAGCGGTACACATACAGTACATCCTCTCCCACACAGACTCCACCGGAGAGCTGCCGGGGGCGACACAAAACACCGGGTCACAGCGGTACACATACAGTACATCCTCTCCCACACAGACTCCACCGGAGAGCTGCCGGGGGCGACACAAAACACCGGGTCACAGCGGTACACATACAGTACATCCTCTCCCACACACACAGACTCCACCGGAGAGCTGCCGGGGGCGACACAAAACACCGGGTCACAGCGGTACAAATACAGTACATCCTCTCCCACACAGACAGACTCCACCGGAGAGCTGCCGGGGGCGACACAAAACACCGGGTCACAGCGGTACACATACAGTACATCCTCTCTCACACACACACACACCACCGGAGAGCTGCCGGGGGCGACACAAAACACCGGGTCACAGCGGTACACATACAGTACATCCTCTCCCACACAGACTCCACTGGAGAGCTGCCGGGGGCGACACAAAACACCGGGTCACAGCGGTACACATACAGTACATCCTCTCCCACACAGACTCCACCGGAGAGCTGCCGGGGGCGACACAAAACACCGGGTCACAGCGGTACACATACAGTACATCCTCTCCATCACAGACTCCACCGGAGAGCTGCCGGGGGCGACACAAAACACCGGGTCACAGCGGTACACATACAGTACATCCTCTCCCACACAGACTCCACCGGAGAGCTGCCGGGGGCGACACAAAACACCGGGTCACAGCGGTACACATACAGTACATCCTCTCCCACACAGACTCCACCGGAGAGCTGCAGGGGGCGACACAAAACACCGGGTCACAGCGGTACACATGCAGTACATCTTCTCCCACACACACACACTCCACCGGAGAGCTGCCGGGGGCGACACAAAACACCGGGTCACAGCGGTACACATACAGTACATCCTCTCCGACACAGACAGACTCCACCGGAGAGCTGCCGAGGGCGACACAAAACACCGGGTCACAGCGGTACACATACAGTACATCCTCTCCCACACAGACAGACTCCACCGGAGAGCTGCCGGGGGAGACACAAAACAGCGGGTCACAGCGGTACACATACAGTACATCCTCTCCCACACACACAGACTCCACCGGAGAGCTGCCTTGGGCGACACAAAACACCGGGGCACAGCGGTACACATACAGTACATCCTCTCTCACACAGACTCCACCGGAGAGCTGCCGGGGGAGACACAAAACACCGGGTCACAGCGGTACACATACAGTACATCCTCTCACACACAGACAGACTCCACCGGAGAGCTGCCGGGGCGAAACAAAACACCGGGTCACAGCGGTACACATACAGTACATCCTCTCCCACACAGACATACTCCACCGGAGAGCTGCCGGGGGCAACACAAAACACCGGGTCACAGCGGTACACATACAGTACATCCTCTCACACACACACACTCCACCGGAGAGCTGCCGGGGCGACACAAAACACCGGGTCATAGCGGTACACATACAGTACATCTTCTCCCACACAGACTCCACCGGAGAGCTGCCGGGGGCGAGACAAAACATCGGGTCACAGCGGTACACATACAGTACATCCTCTCCCACACAGACAGACTCCACCGGAGAGCTGCTGGGGGCGACACAAAACACCGGGTCACAGCGGTACACATACAGTACATCCTCTCCCACACAGACAGACTCCACCGGAGAGCTGCCGGGGGCGACACAAAACACCGGGTCACAGCGGTACACATACAGTACATCCTCTCCCACACAGACTCCACTGGAGAGCTGCCGGGGGCGACACAAAACACCGGGTCACAGCGGTACACATACAGTACATCCTCTCCCACACAGACTCCACCGGAGAGCTGCCGGGGGCGACACAAAACACCGGGTCACAGCGGTACACATACAGTACATCCTCTCCCACACAGACAGACTCCACCGGAGAGCTGCTGGGGGCGACACAAAACACCGGGTCACAGCAGTACACATACAGTACATCCTCTCCCAGACAGACAGACTCCACCGGAGAGCTGCCGGGGGCGACACAAAACACCGGGTCACAGCGGTACACATACAGTACATCCTCTCCCACACAGACTCCACCGGAGAGCTGCCGGGGGCGACACAAAACACCGGGTCACAGCGGTGCACATACAGTACATCCTCTCCCACACAGACTCCACCGGAGAGCTGCCGGGGGCGACACAAAACACCGGGTCACAGCGGTACACATACAGTACATCCTCTCCCACACAGACTCCACCGGAGAGCTGCCGGGGGCGACACAAAACACCGGGTCACAGCGGTACACATACAGTACATCCTCTCCCACACACACAGACTCCACCGGAGAGCTGCCGGGGGCGACACAAAACACCGGGTCACAGCGGTACAAATACAGTACATCCTCTCCCACACAGACAGACTCCACCGGAGAGCTGCCGGGGGCGACACAAAACACCGGGTCACAGCGGTACACATACAGTACATCCTCTCTCACACACACACACACCACCGGAGAGCTGCCGGGGGCGACACAAAACACCGGGTCACAGCGGTACACATACAGTACACCTTCTCCCACACAGACTCCACCGGAGAGCTGCCGGGGGCGACACAAAACATCGGGTCACAGCGGTACACATACAGTACATCCTCTCCCACACAGACAGACTCCACCGGAGAGCTGCCGGGGGCGACACAAAACACCGGGTCACAGCGGTACACATACAGTACATCCTCTCCCACACAGACAGACTCCACCGGAGAGCTGCCGGGGGCGACACAAAACACCGGGTCACAGCGGTACACATACAGTACATCCTCTCCCACACAGACTCCACTGGAGAGCTGCCGGGGGCGACACAAAACACCGGGTCACAGCGGTACACATACAGTACATCCTCTCCCACACAGACTCCACCGGAGAGCTGCCGGGGGCGACACAAAACACCGGGTCACAGCGGTACACATACAGTACATCCTCTCCATCACAGACTCCACCGGAGAGCTGCCGGGGGCGACACAAAACACCGGGTCACAGCGGTACACATACAGTACATCCTCTCCCACACAGACTCCACCGGAGAGCTGCCGGGGGCGACACAAAACACCGGGTCACAGCGGTACACATACAGTACATCCTCTCCCACACAGACTCCACCGGAGAGCTGCAGGGGGCGACACAAAACACCGGGTCACAGCGGTACACATACAGTCCATCCTCTCCCACACACACATACTCCACCGGAGAGCTGCCGGGGGCGACACAAAACACCGGGTCACAGCGGTACACATACAGCACATCCTCTCCCACACAGACAGACTCCACCGGAGAGCTGCCGGGGACGACACAAAACACCGGGTCACAGCGGTACACATACAGTACATCCTCTCCCACACAGACTCCACCGGAGAGCTGCCGGGGGCGACACAAAACACCGGGTCACAGCGGTACACATACAGTACATCCTCTCCCACACAGACTCCACCGGAGAGCTGCCGGGGGCGACACAAAACACCGGGTCACAGCGGTACACATACAGTACATCCTCTCCCACACAGACTCCACCGGAGAGCTACCGGGGGCGACACAAAACACCGAGTCACAGCGGTACACATACAGTACATCCTCTCCCACACACACAGACTCCACCGGAGAGCTGCCGGGGGCGACACAAAACACCGGGTCACAGCGGTACAAATACAGTACATCCTCTCCCACACAGACAGACTCCACCGGAGAGCTGCCGGGGGCGACACAAAACACCGGGTCACAGCGGTACACATACAGTACATCCTCTCACACACACACTCCACCGGAGAGCTGCCGGGGGCGACACAAAACACCGGGTCACAGCGGTACACATACAGTACATCTTCTCCCACACACACACACTCCACCGGAGAGCTGCCGGGGGCGACACAAAACACCGGGTCACAGCGGTACACATACAGTACATCCTCTCCCACACAGCACCGACTCCACCGGAGAGCTGCCGGGGGCGACACAAAACACCGGGTCACAGCGGTACACATACAGTACATCTTCTCCCACACAGACAGACTCCACCGGAGAGCTGCCGGGGGCGACACAAAACACCGGGTCACAGCGGTACACATACAGTACATCCTCTCCCACACAGACTCCACCGGAGAGCTGCCGGAGGCGACACAAAACACCGGGTCACAGCGGTGCACATACAGTACATCCTCTCCCACACAGACAGACTCCACCGGAGAGCTGCCGGGGGCGACACAAAACACCGGGTCACAGCGGTACACATACAGTCCATCCTCTCCCACACACACAGACTCCACCGGAGAGCTGCCGGGGGCGACACAAAACACCGGGTCACAGCGGTACACATACAGTACATCCTCTCCCACACAGCACCGACTCCACCGGAGAGCTGCCGGGGGCGACACAAAACACCGGGTCACAGCGGTACACATACAGTACATCCTCTCCCACACAGACTCCACCGGAGAGCTGCCGGGGGCGACACAAAACACCGGGTCACAGCGGTACACATACAGTACATCCTTTCCCACACAGACAGACTCCCCCGGAGAGCTGCCGGGGGCGACACAAAACACCGGGTCACAGCGGTACACATACAGTACATCCTCTCCCACACAGACTCCACCGGAGAGCTGCCGGGGGCGACACAAAACACCGGGTCACAGCGGTACACATACAGTACATCCTCTCCCACACAGACTCCAACGGAGAGCTGCCGGGGGCGACACAAAACACCGGGTCACAGCGGTACACATACAGTACATCCTCTCCCACACAGACTCCACCGGAGAGCTGCCGAGGGCGACACAAAACACCGGGTCACAGCGGTACACATACAGTACATCCTCTCTCACACAGACTCCACCGGAGAGCTGCCGGGGGCGACACAAAACACCGGGTCACAGCGGTACACATACAGTACATCCTCTCCCACACAGACTCCACCGGAGAGCTGCCGGGGGCGACACAAAACACCGGGTCACAGCGGTACACATACAGTCCATCCTCTCCCACACACACAGACTCCACCGGAGAGCTGCCGGGGGCGACACAAAACACCGAGTCACAGCGGTACACATACAGTACATCCTCTCCCACACAGACAGACTCCACCGGAGAGCTGCCGGGGGCGACACAAAACACCGGGTCACAGCGGTACACATGCAGTACATCCTGTCCCACACAGACTCCACCGGAGAGCTGCCGGGGGCGACACAAAACACCGGGTCACAGCGGTACACATACAGTACATCCTCTCCCACACATACTCCAACGGAGAGCTGCCGGGGGCGACACAAAACACCGGGTCACAGCGGTACACGTACAGTACATCCTCTCCCACACAGACACACACTCCACCGGAGAGCTGCCGGCGGCGACACAAAACACCGGGTCACAGCGGTACACATGCAGTACATCTTCTCCCATACACACACACTCCACCGGAGAGCTGCCGGGGGCGACACAAAACACCGGGTCACAGCGGTACACATACAGTACATCCTCTCCGACACAGACAGACTCCACCGGAGAGCTGCCGAGGGCGACACAAAACACCGGGTCACAGCGGTACACATACAGTACATCCTCTCCCACACAGACAGACTCCACCGGAGAGCTGCCGGGGGAGACACAAAACAGCGGGTCACAGCGGTACACATACAGTACATCCTCTCCCACACACACAGACTCCACCGGAGAGCTGCCGGGGGCGACACAAAACACCGGGGCACAGCGGTACACATACAGTACATCCTCTCTCACACAGACTCCACCGGAGAGCTGCCGGGGGAGACACAAAACACCGGGTCACAGCGGTACACATACAGTACATCCTCTCACACACAGACAGACTCCACCGGAGAGCTGCCGGGGCGACACAAAACACCGGGTCACAGCGGTACACATACAGTACATCCTCTCCCACACAGACATACTCCACCGGAGAGCTGCCGGGGGCAACACAAAACACCGGGTCACAGCGGTACACATACAGTACATCCTCTCACACACACACACTCCACCGGAGAGCTGCCGGGGGCGACACAAAACACCGGGTCATAGCGGTACACATACAGTACATCTTCTCCCACACAGACTCCACCGGAGAGCTGCCGGGGGCGACACAAAACATCGGGTCACAGCGGTACACATACAGTACATCCTCTCCCACACAGACAGACTCCACCGGAGAGCTGCCGGGGGCGACACAAAACACCGGGTCACAGCGGTACACATACAGTACATCCTCTCCTACACAGACTCCACCGGAGAGCTGCCGGGGAGACACAAAACACCGGGTCACAGCGGTACACATACAGTACATCCTCTCCCACACAGACTCCACCGGAGAGCTGCCGGGGGCGACACAAAACACCGGGTCACAGCGGTACACATACAGTACATCCTCTCACACACAGACTCCACCGGAGAGCTGCCGGGGGCGACACAAAACACCGGGTCACAGCGGTACACATACAGTACATCCTCTCCCACACAGACAGACTCCACCGGAGAGCTGCTGGGGGCGACACAAAACACCGGGTCACAGCGGTACACATACAGTACATCCTCTCCCAGACAGACAGACTCCACCGGAGAGCTGCCGGGGGCGACACAAAACACCGGGTCACAGCGGTACACATACAGTACATCCTCTCCCACACAGACTCCACCGGAGAGCTGCCGGGGGCGACACAAAACACCGGGTCACAGCGGTACACATACAGTACATCCTCTCCATCACAGACTCCACCGGAGAGCTGCCGGGGGCGACACAAAACACCGGGTCACAGCGGTACACATACAGTACATCCTCTCCCAGACAGACTCCACCGGAGAGCTGCCGGGGGCGACACAAAACACCGGGTCACAGCGGTACACATACAGTACATCCTCTCCCACACAGACTCCACCGGAGAGCTGCAGGGGGCGACACAAAACACCGGGTCACAGCGGTACACATACAGTCCATCCTCTCCCACACACACATACTCCACCGGAGAGCTGCCGGGGGCGACACAAAACACCGGGTCACAGCGGTACACATACAGTACATCCTCTCCCACACAGACAGACTCCACCGGAGAGCTGCCGGGGGCGACACAAAACACCGGGTCACAGCGGTACACATACAGTACATCCTCTCCCACACAGACAGACTCCACCGGAGAGCTGCCGGGGGCGACACAAAACACCGGGTCACAGCGGTACACATACAGTACATCCTCTCCCACACAGACTCCACCGGAGAGCTGCCGGGGGCGACACAAAACACCGGGTCACAGCGGTACACATACAGTACATCCTCTCCCACACACACAGACTCCACCGGAGAGCTGCCGGGGGCGACACAAAACACCGGGTCACAGCGGTACACATACAGTACATCCTCTCCCACACAGACAGACTCCACCGGAGAGCTGCCGGGGGCGACACAAAACACCGGGTCACAGCGGTACACATACAGTACATCCTCTCACACACACACACTCCACCGGAGAGCTGCCGGGGGCGACACAAAACACCGGGTCACAGCGGTACACATACAGTACATCTTCTCCCACACACACACACTCCACCGGAGAGCTGCCGGGGGCGACACAAAACACCGGGTCACAGCGGTACACATACAGTACATCCTCTCCCACACAGCACCGACTCCACCGGAGAGCTGCCGGGGGCGACACAAAACACCGGGTCACAGCGGTACACATACAGTACATCCTCTCCCACACAGCACAGACTCCACCGGAGAGCTGCCGGGGGCGACACAAAACACCGGGTCACAGCGGTACACATACAGCACATCCTCTCCCACACAGACTCCACCGGAGAGCTGCCGGGGGCGACACAAAACACCGGGTCACAGCGGTACACATACAGTACATCTTCTCCCACACAGACAGACTCCACCGGAGAGCTGCCGGGGGCGACACAAAACACCGGGTCACAGCGGTACACATACAGTACATCCTCTCCCACACAGACTCCACCGGAGAGCTGCCGGAGGCGACACAAAACACCGGGTCACAGCGATACACATACAGTACATCCTCTCACACACAGACTCCACCGGAGAGCTGCCGGGGGCGACACAAAACACCGGGTCACAGCGGTACACATACAGTACATCCTCTCCCACACAGACTCCACCGGAGAGCTGCCGGGGGCGACACAAAACACCGGGTCACAGCGGTACACATACAGTACATCCTTTCCCACACAGACAGATTCCACCGGAGAGCTGCCGGGGGCGACACAAAACACCGGGTCACAGCGGTACACATACAGTACATCCTCTCCCACACAGACTCCACCGGAGAGCTGCCGGGGGCGACACAAAACACCGGGTCACAGCGGTACACATACAGTACATCCTCTCCCACACAGACTCCACCGGAGAGCTGCCGGGGGCGACACAAAACACCGGGTCACAGCGGTACACATACAGTACATCCTCTCCCACACAGACTCCACCGGAGAGCTGCCGGGGGCGACACAAAACACCGGGTCACAGCGGTACACATACAGTCCATCCTCTCCCACACACACAGACTCCACCGGAGAGCTGCCGGGGGCGACACAAAACACCGAGTCACAGCGGTACACATACAGTACATCCTCTCCCACACAGACAGACTCCACCGGAGAGCTGCCGGGGGCGACACAAAACACCGGGTCACAGCGGTACACATGCAGTACATCCTCTCCCACACAGACTCCACCGGAGAGCTGCCGGGGGCGACACAAAACACCGGGTCACAGCGGTACACATACAGTACATCCTCTCCCACACATACTCCAACGGAGAGCTGCCGGGGGCGACACAAAACACCGGGTCACAGCGGTACACGTACAGTACATCCTCTCCCACACAGACACACACTCCACCGGAGAGCTGCCGGCGGCGACACAAAACACCGGGTCACAGCGGTACACATACAGTACATCTTCTCCCACACACACACACTCCACCGGAGAGCTGCCGGGGGCGACACAAAACACCGGGTCACAGCGGTACACATACAGTACATCCTCTCCGACACAGACAGACTCCACCGGAGAGCTGCCGAGGGCGACACAAAACACCGGGTCACAGCGGTACACATACAGTACATCCTCTCCCACACAGACAGACTCCACCGGAGAGCTGCCGGGGGAGACACAAAACAGCGGGTCACAGCGGTACACATACAGTACATCCTCTCCCACACACACAGACTCCACCGGAGAGCTGCCGGGGGCGACACAAAACACCGGGGCACAGCGGTACACATACAGTACATCCTCTCCCACACAGACTCCACCGGAGAGCTGCCGGGGGAGACACAAAACACCGGGTCACAGCGGTACACATACAGTACATCCTCTCACACACAGACAGACTCCACCGGAGAGCTGCCGGGGCGACACAAAACACCGGGTCACAGCGGTACACATACAGTACATCCTCTCCCACACAGACAGACTCCACCGGAGAGCTGCCGGGGGCAACACAAAACACCGGGTCACAGCGGTACACATACAGTACATCCTCTCACACACACAC
The DNA here is from genome assembly GCA_036785665.1 of Chirona hameri. NCBI lineage: Eukaryota > Metazoa > Arthropoda > Thecostraca > Balanomorpha > Balanidae > Chirona > Chirona hameri. The sequence goes on along the minus strand of JAXIVJ010002776.1, from coordinate 49,681 downwards.
ACTCCACCGGAGAGCTGCCGGGGGCGACACAAAACACCGGGTCATAGCGGTACACATACAGTACATCTTCTCCCACACAGACTCCACCGGAGAGCTGCCGGGGGCGACACAAAACATCGGGTCACAGCGGTACACATACAGTACATCCTCTCCCACACAGACAGACTCCACCGGAGAGCTGCCGGGGGCGACACAAAACACCGGGTCACAGCGGTACACATACAGTACATCCTCTCCCACACAGACAGACTCCACCGGAGAGCTGCCGGGGGCGACACAAAACACCGGGTCACAGTGGTACACATACAGTACATCCTCTCCCACACAGACTCCACTGGAGAGCTGCCGGGGGCGACACAAAACACCGGGTCACAGCGGTACACATACAGTACATCCTCTCCCACACAGACTCCACCGGAGAGCTGCCGGGGGCGACACAAAACACCGGGTCACAGCGGTACACATACAGTACATCCTCTCCCACACAGACAGACTCCACCGGAGAGCTGCTGGGGGCGACACAAAACACCGGGTCACAGCGGTACACATACAGTACATCCTCTCCCAGACAGACAGACTCCACCGGAGAGCTGCCGGGGGCGACACAAAACACCGGGTCACAGCGGTACACATACAGTACATCCTCTCCCAGACAGACAGACTCCACCGGAGAGCTGCCGGGGGCGACACAAAACACCGGGTCACAGCGGTGCACATACAGTACATCCTCTCCATCACAGACGCCACCGGAGAGCTGCCGGGGGCGACACAAAACACCGGGTCACAGCGGTACACATACAGTACATCCTCTCCCACACAGACTCCACCGGAGAGCTGCCGGGGGCGACACAAAACACCGGGTCACAGCGGTACACATACAGTACATCCTCTCCCACACAGACTCCACCGGAGAGCTGCCGGGGGCGACACAAAACACCGGGTCACAGCAGTACACATACAGTACATCCTCTCCCACACACACAGACTCCACCGGAGAGCTGCCGGGGGCGACACAAAACACCGGGTCACAGCGGTACAAATACAGTACATCCTCTCCCACACAGACAGACTCCACCGGAGAGCTGCCGGGGGCGACACAAAACACCGGGTCACAGCGGTACACATACAGTACATCCTCTCACACACACACACACACTCCACCGGAGAGCTGCCGGGGGCGACACAAAACACCGGGTCACAGCGGTACACATACAGTACACCTTCTCCCACACAGACTCCACCGGAGAGCTGCCGGGGGCGACACAAAACATCGGGTCACAGCGGTACACATACAGTACATCCTCTCCCACACAGACAGACTCCACCGGAGAGCTGCCGGGGGCGACACAAAACACCGGGTCACAGCGGTACACATACAGTACATCCTCTCCCACACAGACAGACTCCACCGGAGAGCTGCCGGGGGCGACACAAAACACCGGGTCACAGCGGTACACATACAGTACATCCTCTCCCACACAGACTCCACTGGAGAGCTGCCGGGGGCGACACAAAACACCGGGTCACAGCGGTACACATACAGTACATCCTCTCCCACAGACTCCACCGGAGAGCTGCCGGGGGCGACACAAAACACCGGGTCACAGCGGTACACATACAGTACATCCTCTCCCACACAGACTCCACCGGAGAGCTGCCGGGGGCAACACAAAACACCGGGTCACAGCGGTACACATACAGTACATCCTCTCCCACACAGACTCCACCGGAGAGCTGCCGGGGGCGACACAAAACACCGGGTCACAGCGGTACACATACAGTACATCCTCTCCCACACACACAGACTCCACCGGAGAGCTGCCGGGGGCGACACAAAACACCGGGTCACAGCGGTACAAATACAGTACATCCTCTCCCACACAGACAGACTCCACCGGAGAGCTGCCGGGGGCGACACAAAACACCGGGTCACAGCGGTACACATACAGTACATCCTCTCACACACACACTCCACCGGAGAGCTGCCGGGGGCGACACAAAACACCGGGTCACAGCGGGGTACACATACAGTACATCTTCTCCCACACACACACACTCCACCGGAGAGCTGCCGGGGGCGACACAAAACACCGGGTCACAGCGGTACACATACAGTACATCCTCTCCCACACAGCACCGACTCCACCGGAGAGCTGCCGGGGGCGACACAAAACACCGGGTCACAGCGGTACACATACAGTACATCCTCTCCCACACAGCACAGACTCCACCGGAGAGCTGCCGGGGGCGACACAAAACACCGGGGGCGACACAAAACACCGGGTCACAGCGGTACACATACAGCACATCCTCTCCCACACAGACTCCACCGGAGAGCTGCCGGGGGCGACACAAAACACCGGGTCACAGCGGTACACATACAGTACATCTTCTCCCACACAGACAGACTCCACCGGAGAGCTGCCGGGGGCGACACAAAACACCGGGTCACAGCGGTACACATACAGTACATCCTCTCCCACACAGACTCCACCGGAGAGCTGCCGGAGGCGACACAAAACACCGGGTCACAGCGGTACACATACAGTACATCCTCTCACACACAGACTCCACCGGAGAGCTGCCGGGGGCGACACAAAACACCGGGTCACAGCGGTACACATACAGTACATCCTCTCCCACACAGACTCCACCGGAGAGCTGCCGGGGGCGACACAAAACACCGGGTCACAGCGGTACACATACAGTACATCCTTTCCCACACAGACAGACTCCACCGGAGAGCTGCCGGGGGCGACACAAAACACCGGGTCACAGCGGTACACATACAGTACATCCTCTCCCACACAGACTCCACCGGAGAGCTGCCGGGGGCGACACAAAACACCGGGTCACAGCGGTACACATACAGTACATCCTCTCCCACACAGACTCCACCGGAGAGCTGCCGAGGGCGACACAAAACACCGGGTCACAGCGGTACACATACAGTACATCCTCTCTCACACAGACTCCACCGGAGAGCTGCCGGGGGCGACACAAAACACCGGGTCACAGCGGTACACATACAGTACATCCTCTCCCACACAGACTCCACCGGAGAGCTGCCGGGGGCGACACAAAACACCGGGTCACAGCGGTACACATACAGTCCATCCTCTCCCCCACACACAGACTCCACCGGAGAGCTGCCGGGGGCGACACAAAACACCGAGTCACAGCGGTACACATACAGTACATCCTCTCCCACACAGACAGACTCCACCGGAGAGCTGCCGGGGGCGACACAAAACACCGGGTCACAGCGGTACACATGCAGTACATCCTCTCCCACACAGACTCCACCGGAGAGCTGCCGGGGGCGACACAAAACACCGGGTCACAGCGGTACACATACAGTACATCCTCTCCCACACATACTCCAACGGAGAGCTGCCGGGGGCGACACAAAACACCGGGTCACAGCGGTACACGTACAGTACATCCTCTCCCACACAGACACACACTCCACCGGAGAGCTGCCGGCGGCGACACAAAACACCGGGTCACAGCGGTACACATGCAGTACATCTTCTCCCACACACACACACTCCACCGGAGAGCTGCCGGGGGCGACACAAAACACCGGGTCACAGCGGTACACATACAGTACATCCTCTCCGACACAGACAGACTCCACCGGAGAGCTGCCGAGGGCGACACAAAACACCGGGTCACAGCGGTACACATACAGTACATCCTCTCCCACACAGACAGACTCCACCGGAGAGCTGCCGGGGGAGACACAAAACAGCGGGTCACAGCGGTACACATACAGTACATCCTCTCCCACACACACAGACTCCACCGGAGAGCTGCCGGGGGCGACACAAAACACCGGGGCACAGCGGTACACATACAGTACATCCTCTCCCACACAGACTCCACCGGAGAGCTGCCGGGGGAGACACAAAACACCGGGTCACAGCGGTACACATACAGTACATCCTCTCACACACAGACAGACTCCACCGGAGAGCTGCCGGGGCGACACAAAACACCGGGTCACAGCGGTACACATACAGTACATCCTCTCCCACACAGACAGACTCCACCGGAGAGCTGCCGGGGGCAACACAAAACACCGGGTCACAGCGGTACACATACAGTACATCCTCTCACACACACACACACTCCACCGGAGAGCTGCCGGGGGCGACACAAAACACCGGGTCATAGCGGTACACATACAGTACATCTTCTCCCACACAGACTCCACCGGAGAGCTGCCGGGGGCGACACAAAACATCGGGTCACAGCGGTACACATACAGTACATCCTCTCCCACACAGACTCCACCGGAGAGCTGCCGGGGGCGACACAAAACACCGGGTCACAGCGGTACACATACAGTACATCCTCTCCCACACAGACTCCACCGGAGAGCTGCCGGGGGCGACACAAAACACCGGGTCACAGCGGTACACATACAGTACATCCTTTCCCACACAGACAGACTCCACCGGAGAGCTGCCGGGGGCGACACAAAACACCGGGTCACAGCGGTACACATACAGTACATCCTCTCCCACACAGACTCCACCGGAGAGCTGCCGGGGGCGACACAGAACACCGGGTCACAGCGGTACACATACAGTACATCCTCTCCCACACAGACTCCAACGGAGAGCTGCCGGGGGCGACACAAAACACCGGGTCACAGCGGTACACATACAGTACATCCTCTCCCACACAGACTCCACCGGAGAGCTGCCGAGGGCGACACAAAACACCGGGTCACAGCGGTACACATACAGTACATCCTCTCTCACACAGACTCCACCGGAGAGCTGCCGGGGGCGACACAAAACACCGGGTCACAGCGGTACACATACAGTACATCCTCTCCCACACAGACTCCACCGGAGAGCTGCCGGGGGCGACACAAAACACCGGGTCACAGCGGTACACATACAGTCCATCCTCTCCCACACACACAGACTCCACCGGAGAGCTGCCGGGGGCGACACAAAACACCGAGTCACAGCGGTACACATACAGTACATCCTCTCCCACACAGACAGACTCCACCGGAGAGCTGCCGGGGGCGACACAAAACACCGGGTCACAGCGGTACACATGCAGTACATCCTGTCCCACACAGACTCCACCGGAGAGCTGCCGGGGGCGACACAAAACACCGGGTCACAGCGGTACACATACAGTACATCCTCTCCCACACATACTCCAACGGAGAGCTGCCGGGGGCGACACAAAACACCGGGTCACAGCGGTACACGTACAGTACATCCTCTCCCACACAGACACACACTCCACCGGAGAGCTGCCGGCGGCGACACAAAACACCGGGTCACAGCGGTACACATGCAGTACATCTTCTCCCACACACACACACTCCACCGGAGAGCTGCCGGGGGCGACACAAAACACCGGGTCACAGCGGTACACATACAGTACATCCTCTCCGACACAGACAGACTCCACCGGAGAGCTGCCGAGGGCGACACAAAACACCGGGTCACAGCGGTACACATACAGTACATCCTCTCCCACACAGACAGACTCCACCGGAGAGCTGCCGGGGGAGACACAAAACAGCGGGTCACAGCGGTACACATACAGTACATCCTCTCCCACACACACAGACTCCACCGGAGAGCTGCCTTGGGCGCCACAAAACACCGGGGCACAGCGGTACACATACAGTACATCCTCTCTCACACAGACTCCACCGGAGAGCTGCCGGGGGAGACACAAAACACCGGGTCACAGCGGTACACATACAGTACATCCTCTCACACACAGACAGACTCCACCGGAGAGCTGCCGGGGCGAAACAAAACACCGGGTCACAGCGGTACACATACAGTACATCCTCTCCCACACAGACATACTCCACCGGAGAGCTGCCGGGGGCAACACAAAACACCGGGTCACAGCGGTACACATACAGTACATCCTCTCACACACACACACTCCACCGGAGAGCTGCCGGGGCGACACAAAACACCGGGTCATAGCGGTACACATACAGTACATCTTCTCCCACACAGACTCCACCGGAGAGCTGCCGGGGGCGACACAAAACATCGGGTCACAGCGGTACACATACAGTACATCCTCTCCCACACAGACAGACTCCACCGGAGAGCTGCTGGGGGCGACACAAAACACCGGGTCACAGCGGTACACATACAGTACATCCTCTCCCACACAGACAGACTCCACCGGAGAGCTGCCGGGGGCGACACAAAACACCGGGTCACAGCGGTACACATACAGTACATCCTCTCCCACACAGACTCCACTGGAGAGCTGCCGGGGGCGACACAAAACACCGGGTCACAGCGGTACACATACAGTACATCCTCTCCCACACAGACTCCACCGGAGAGCTGCCGGGGGCGACACAAAACACCGGGTCACAGCGGTACACATACAGTACATCCTCTCCCACACAGACAGACTCCACCGGAGAGCTGCTGGGGGCGACACAAAACACCGGGTCACAGCAGTACACATACAGTACATCCTCTCCCAGACAGACAGACTCCACCGGAGAGCTGCCGGGGGCGACACAAAACACCGGGTCACAGCGGTACACATACAGTACATCCTCTCCCACACAGACTCCACCGGAGAGCTGCCGGGGGCGACACAAAACACCGGGTCACAGCGGTGCACATACAGTACATCCTCTCCATCACAGACACCACCGGAGAGCTGCCGGGGGCGACACAAAACACCGGGTCACAGCGGTACACATACAGTACATCCTCTCCCACACAGACTCCACCGGAGAGCTGCCGGGGGCGACACAAAACACCGGGTCACAGCGGTACACATACAGTACATCCTCTCCCACACAGACTCCACCGGAGAGCTGCCGGGGGCGACACAAAACACCGGGTCACAGCGGTACACATACAGTACATCCTCTCCCACACACACAGACTCCACCGGAGAGCTGCCGGGGGCGACACAAAACACCGGGTCACAGCGGTACAAATACAGTACATCCTCTCCCACACAGACAGACTCCACCGGAGAGCTGCCGGGGGCGACACAAAACACCGGGGGCGACACAAAACACCGGGTCACAGCGGTACACATACAGCACATCCTCTCCCACACAGACTCCACCGGAGAGCTGCCGGGGGCGACACAAAACACCGGGTCACAGCGGTACACATACAGTACATCTTCTCCCACACAGACAGACTCCACCGGAGAGCTGCCGGGGGCGACACAAAACACCGGGTCACAGCGGTACACATACAGTACATCCTCTCCCACACAGACTCCACCGGAGAGCTGCCGGAGGCGACACAAAACACCGGGTCACAGCGGTACACATACAGTACATCCTCTCACACACAGACTCCACCGGAGAGCTGCCGGGGGCGACACAAAACACCGGGTCACAGCGGTACACATACAGTACATCCTTTCCCACACAGACAGACTCCACCGGAGAGCTGCCGGGGGCGACACAAAACACCGGGTCACAGCGGTACACATACAGTACATCCTCTCCCACACAGACTCCACCGGAGAGCTGCCGGGGGCGACACAAAACACCGGGTCACAGCGGTACACATACAGTACATCCTCTCCCACACAGACTCCACCGGAGAGCTGCCGAGGGCGACACAAAACACCGGGTCACAGCGGTACACATACAGTACATCCTCTCTCACACAGACTCCACCGGAGAGCTGCCGGGGGCGACACAAAACACCGGGTCACAGCGGTACACATACAGTACATCCTCTCCCACACAGACTCCACCGGAGAGCTGCCGGGGGCGACACAAAACACCGGGTCACAGCGGTACACATACAGTCCATCCTCTCCCCCACACACAGACTCCACCGGAGAGCTGCCGGGGGCGACACAAAACACCGAGTCACAGCGGTACACATACAGTACATCCTCTCCCACACAGACAGACTCCACCGGAGAGCTGCCGGGGGCGACACAAAACACCGGGTCACAGCGGTACACATGCAGTACATCCTCTCCCACACAGACTCCACCGGAGAGCTGCCGGGGGCGACACAAAACACCGGGTCACAGCGGTACACATACTGTACATCCTCTCCCACACATACTCCAACGGAGAGCTGCCGGGGGCGACACAAAACACCGGGTCACAGCGGTACACGTACAGTACATCCTCTCCCACACAGACACACACTCCACCGGAGAGCTGCCGGCGGCGACACAAAACACCGGGTCACAGCGGTACACATGCAGTACATCTTCTCCCACACACACACACTCCACCGGAGAGCTGCCGGGGGCGACACAAAACACCGGGTCACAGCGGTACACATACAGTACATCCTCTCCGACACAGACAGACTCCACCGGAGAGCTGCCGAGGGCGACACAAAACACCGGGTCACAGCGGTACACATACAGTACATCCTCTCCCACACAGACAGACTCCACCGGAGAGCTGCCGGGGGAGACACAAAACAGCGGGTCACAGCGGTACACATACAGTACATCCTCTCCCACACACACAGACTCCACCGGAGAGCTGCCGGGGGCGACACAAAACACCGGGGCACAGCGGTACACATACAGTACATCCTCTCCCACACAGACTCCACCGGAGAGCTGCCGGGGGAGACACAAAACACCGGGTCACAGCGGTACACATACAGTACATCCTCTCACACACAGACAGACTCCACCGGAGAGCTGCCGGGGCGACACAAAACACCGGGTCACAGCGGTACACATACAGTACATCCTCTCCCACACAGACAGACTCCACCGGAGAGCTGCCGGGGGCAACACAAAACACCGGGTCACAGCGGTACACATACAGTACATCCTCTCACACACACACACACTCCACCGGAGAGCTGCCGGGGGCGACACAAAACACCGGGTCATAGCGGTACACATACAGTACATCTTCTCCCACACAGACTCCACCGGAGAGCTGCCGGGGGCGACACAAAACATCGGGTCACAGCGGTACACATACAGTACATCCTCTCCCACACAGACTCCACCGGAGAGCTGCCGGGGGCGACACAAAACACCGGGTCACAGCGGTACACATACAGTACATCCTCTCCCACACAGACTCCACCGGAGAGCTGCCGGGGGCGACACAAAACACCGGGTCACAGCGGTACACATACAGTACATCCTTTCCCACACAGACAGACTCCACCGGAGAGCTGCCGGGGGCGACACAAAACACCGGGTCACAGCGGTACACATACAGTACATCCTCTCCCACACAGACTCCACCGGAGAGCTGCCGGGGGCGACACAGAACACCGGGTCACAGCGGTACACATACAGTACATCCTCTCCCACACAGACTCCAACGGAGAGCTGCCGGGGGCGACACAAAACACCGGGTCACAGCGGTACACATACAGTACATCCTCTCCCACACAGACTCCACCGGAGAGCTGCCGAGGGCGACACAAAACACCGGGTCACAGCGGTACACATACAGTACATCCTCTCTCACACAGACTCCACCGGAGAGCTGCCGGGGGCGACACAAAACACCGGGTCACAGCGGTACACATACAGTACATCCTCTCCCACACAGACTCCACCGGAGAGCTGCCGGGGGCGACACAAAACACCGGGTCACAGCGGTACACATACAGTCCATCCTCTCCCACACACACAGACTCCACCGGAGAGCTGCCGGGGGCGACACAAAACACCGAGTCACAGCGGTACACATACAGTACATCCTCTCCCACACAGACAGACTCCACCGGAGAGCTGCCGGGGGCGACACAAAACACCGGGTCACAGCGGTACACATGCAGTACATCCTGTCCCACACAGACTCCACCGGAGAGCTGCCGGGGGCGACACAAAACACCGGGTCACAGCGGTACACATACAGTACATCCTCTCCCACACATACTCCAACGGAGAGCTGCCGGGGGCGACACAAAACACCGGGTCACAGCGGTACACGTACAGTACATCCTCTCCCACACAGACACACACTCCACCGGAGAGCTGCCGGCGGCGACACAAAACACCGGGTCACAGCGGTACACATGCAGTACATCTTCTCCCACACACACACACTCCACCGGAGAGCTGCCGGGGGCGACACAAAACACCGGGTCACAGCGGTACACATACAGTACATCCTCTCCGACACAGACAGACTCCACCGGAGAGCTGCCGAGGGCGACACAAAACACCGGGTCACAGCGGTACACATACAGTACATCCTCTCCCACACAGACAGACTCCACCGGAGAGCTGCCGGGGGAGACACAAAACAGCGGGTCACAGCGGTACACATACAGTACATCCTCTCCCACACACACAGACTCCACCGGAGAGCTGCCTTGGGCGACACAAAACACCGGGGCACAGCGGTACACATACAGTACATCCTCTCTCACACAGACTCCACCGGAGAGCTGCCGGGGGAGACACAAAACACCGGGTCACAGCGGTACACATACAGTACATCCTCTCACACACAGACAGACTCCACCGGAGAGCTGCCGGGGCGAAACAAAACACCGGGTCACAGCGGTACACATACAGTACATCCTCTCCCACACAGACATACTCCACCGGAGAGCTGCCGGGGGCAACACAAAACACCGGGTCACAGCGGTACACATACAGTACATCCTCTCACACACACACACTCCACCGGAGAGCTGCCGGGGCGACACAAAACACCGGGTCATAGCGGTACACATACAGTACATCTTCTCCCACACAGACTCCACCGGAGAGCTGCCGGGGGCGACACAAAACATCGGGTCACAGCGGTACACATACAGTACATCCTCTCCCACACAGACAGACTCCACCGGAGAGCTGCTGGGGGCGACACAAAACACCGGGTCACAGCGGTACACATACAGTACATCCTCTCCCACACAGACAGACTCCACCGGAGAGCTGCCGGGGGCGACACAAAACACCGGGTCACAGCGGTACACATACAGTACATCCTCTCCCACACAGACTCCACTGGAGAGCTGCCGGGGGCGACACAAAACACCGGGTCACAGCGGTACACATACAGTACATCCTCTCCCACACAGACTCCACCGGAGAGCTGCCGGGGGCGACACAAAACACCGGGTCACAGCGGTACACATACAGTACATCCTCTCCCACACAGACAGACTCCACCGGAGAGCTGCTGGGGGCGACACAAAACACCGGGTCACAGCAGTACACATACAGTACATCCTCTCCCAGACAGACAGACTCCACCGGAGAGCTGCCGGGGGCGACACAAAACACCGGGTCACAGCGGTACACATACAGTACATCCTCTCCCACACAGACTCCACCGGAGAGCTGCCGGGGGCGACACAAAACACCGGGTCACAGCGGTGCACATACAGTACATCCTCTCCATCACAGACACCACCGGAGAGCTGCCGGGGGCGACACAAAACACCGGGTCACAGCGGTACACATACAGTACATCCTCTCCCACACAGACTCCACCGGAGAGCTGCCGGGGGCGACACAAAACACCGGGTCACAGCGGTACACATACAGTACATCCTCTCCCACACAGACTCCACCGGAGAGCTGCCGGGGGCGACACAAAACACCGGGTCACAGCGGTACACATACAGTACATCCTCTCCCACACACACAGACTCCACCGGAGAGCTGCCGGGGGCGACACAAAACACCGGGTCACAGCGGTACAAATACAGTACATCCTCTCCCACACAGACAGACTCCACCGGAGAGCTGCCGGGGGCGACACAAAACACCGGGTCACAGCGGTACACATACAGTACATCCTCTCTCACACACACACACACCACCGGAGAGCTGCCGGGGGCGACACAAAACACCGGGTCACAGCGGTACACATACAGTACACCTTCTCCCACACAGACTCCACCGGAGAGCTGCCGGGGGCGACACAAAACATCGGGTCACAGCGGTACACATACAGTACATCCTCTCCCACACAGACAGACTCCACCGGAGAGCTGCCGGGGGCGACACAAAACACCGGGTCACAGCGGTACACATACAGTACATCCTCTCCCACACAGACAGACTCCACCGGAGAGCTGCCGGGGGCGACACAAAACACCGGGTCACAGCGGTACACATACAGTACATCCTCTCCCACACAGACTCCACTGGAGAGCTGCCGGGGGCGACACAAAACACCGGGTCACAGCGGTACACATACAGTACATCCTCTCCCACACAGACTCCACCGGAGAGCTGCCGGGGGCGACACAAAACACCGGGTCACAGCGGTACACATACAGTACATCCTCTCCATCACAGACTCCACCGGAGAGCTGCCGGGGGCGACACAAAACACCGGGTCACAGCGGTACACATACAGTACATCCTCTCCCACACAGACTCCACCGGAGAGCTGCCGGGGGCGACACAAAACACCGGGTCACAGCGGTACACATACAGTACATCCTCTCCCACACAGACTCCACCGGAGAGCTGCAGGGGGCGACACAAAACACCGGGTCACAGCGGTACACATACAGTCTATCCTCTCCCACACACACATACTCCACCGGAGAGCTGCCGGGGGCGACACAAAACACCGGGTCACAGCGGTACACATACAGTACATCCTCTCCCACACAGACAGACTCCACCGGAGAGCTGCCGGGGACGACACAAAACACCGGGTCACAGCGGTACACATACAGTACATCCTCTCCCACACAGACTCCACCGGAGAGCTGCCGGGGGCGACACAAAACACCGGGTCACAGCGGTACACATACAGTACATCCTCTCCCACACAGACTCCACCGGAGAGCTGCCGGGGGCGACACAAAACACCGGGTCACAGCGGTACACATACAGTACATCCTCTCCCACACAGACTCCACCGGAGAGCTACCGGGGGCGACACAAAACACCGAGTCACAGCGGTACACATACAGTACATCCTCTCCCACACACACAGACTCCACCGGAGAGCTGCCGGGGGCGACACAAAACACCGGGTCACAGCGGTACAAATACAGTACATCCTCTCCCACACAGACAGACTCCACCGGAGAGCTGCCGGGGGCGACACAAAACACCGGGTCACAGCGGTACACATACAGTACATCCTCTCACACACACACTCCACCGGAGAGCTGCCGGGGGCGACACAAAACACCGGGTAACAGCGGTACACATACAGTACATCTTCTCCCACACACACACACTCCACCGGAGAGCTGCCGGGGGCGACACAAAACACCGGGTCACAGCGGTACACATACAGTACATCCTCTCCCACACAGCACCGACTCCACCGGAGAGCTGCCGGGGGCGACACAAAACACCGGGTCACAGCGGTACACATACAGTACATCTTCTCCCACACAGACAGACTCCACCGGAGAGCTGCCGGGGGCGACACAAAACACCGGGTCACAGCGGTACACATACAGTACATCCTCTCCCACACAGACTCCACCGGAGAGCTGCCGGAGGCGACACAAAACACCGGGTCACAGCGGTGCACATACAGTACATCCTCTCCCACACAGACAGACTCCACCGGAGAGCTGCCGGGGGCGACACAAAACACCGGGTCACAGCGGTACACATACAGTCTATCCTCTCCCACACACACAGACTCCACCGGAGAGCTGCCGGGGGCGACACAAAACACCGGGTCACAGCGGTACACATACAGTACATCCTCTCCCACACAGCACCGACTCCACCGGAGAGCTGCCGGGGGCGACACAAAACACCGGGTCACAGCGGTACACATACAGTACATCCTCTCCCACACAGACTCCACCGGAGAGCTGCCGGGGGCGACACAAAACACCGGGTCACAGCGGTACACATACAGTACATCCTTTCCCACACAGACAGACTCCCCCGGAGAGCTGCCGGGGGCGACACAAAACACCGGGTCACAGCGGTACACATACAGTACATCCTCTCCCACACAGACTCCACCGGAGAGCTGCCGGGGGCGACACAAAACACCGGGTCACAGCGGTACACATACAGTACATCCTCTCCCACACAGACTCCAACGGAGAGCTGCCGGGGGCGACACAAAACACCGGGTCACAGCGGTACACATACAGTACATCCTCTCCCACACAGACTCCACCGGAGAGCTGCCGAGGGCGACACAAAACACCGGGTCACAGCGGTACACATACAGTACATCCTCTCTCACACAGACTCCACCGGAGAGCTGCCGGGGGCGACACAAAACACCGGGTCACAGCGGTACACATACAGTACATCCTCTCCCACACAGACTCCACCGGAGAGCTGCCGGGGGCGACACAAAACACCGGGTCACAGCGGTACACATACAGTCCATCCTCTCCCACACACACAGACTCCACCGGAGAGCTGCCGGGGGCGACACAAAACACCGAGTCACAGCGGTACACATACAGTACATCCTCTCCCACACAGACAGACTCCACCGGAGAGCTGCCGGGGGCGACACAAAACACCGGGTCACAGCGGTACACATGCAGTACATCCTGTCCCACACAGACTCCACCGGAGAGCTGCCGGGGGCGACACAAAACACCGGGTCACAGCGGTACACATACAGTACATCCTCTCCCACACATACTCCAACGGAGAGCTGCCGGGGGCGACACAAAACACCGGGTCACAGCGGTACACGTACAGTACATCCTCTCCCACACAGACACACACTCCACCGGAGAGCTGCCGGCGGCGACACAAAACACCGGGTCACAGCGGTACACATGCAGTACATCTTCTCCCACACACACACACTCCACCGGAGAGCTGCCGGGGGCGACACAAAACACCGGGTCACAGCGGTACACATACAGTACATCCTCTCCGACACAGACAGACTCCACCGGAGAGCTGCCGAGGGCGACACAAAACACCGGGTCACAGCGGTACACATACAGTACATCCTCTCCCACACAGACAGACTCCACCGGAGAGCTGCCGGGGGAGACACAAAACAGCGGGTCACAGCGGTACACATACAGTACATCCTCTCCCACACACACAGACTCCACCGGAGAGCTGCCGGGGGCGACACAAAACACCGGGGCACAGCGGTACACATACAGTACATCCTCTCTCACACAGACTCCACCGGAGAGCTGCCGGGGGAGACACAAAACACCGGGTCACAGCGGTACACATACAGTACATCCTCTCACACACAGACAGACTCCACCGGAGAGCTGCCGGGGCGACACAAAACACCGGGTCACAGCGGTACACATACAGTACATCCTCTCCCACACAGACATACTCCACCGGAGAGCTGCCGGGGGCAACACAAAACACCGGGTCACAGCGGTACACATACAGTACATCCTCTCACACACACACACTCCACCGGAGAGCTGCCGGGGGCGACACAAAACACCGGGTCATAGCGGTACACATACAGTACATCTTCTCCCACACAGACTCCACCGGAGAGCTGCCGGGGGCGACACAAAACATCGGGTCACAGCGGTACACATACAGTACATCCTCTCCCACACAGACAGACTCCACCGGAGAGCTGCCGGGGGCGACACAAAACACCGGGTCACAGCGGTACACATACAGTACATCCTCTCCTACACAGACTCCACCGGAGAGCTGCCGGGGAGACACAAAACACCGGGTCACAGCGGTACACATACAGTACATCCTCTCCCACACAGACTCCACCGGAGAGCTGCCGGGGGCGACACAAAACACCGGGTCACAGCGGTACACATACAGTACATCCTCTCACACACAGACTCCACCGGAGAGCTGCCGGGGGCGACACAAAACACCGGGTCACAGCGGTACACATACAGTACATCCTCTCACACACAGACAGACTCCACCGGAGAGCTGCCGGGGGCGACACAAAACACCGGGTCACAGCGGTAAACATACAGTACATCCTCTCCCACACACACAGACTCCACCGGAGAGCTGCCGGGGGCGACACAAAACACCGGGTCACAGCGGTACACATACAGTACATCCTCTCCCACACAGACAGACTCCACCGGAGAGCTGCCGGGGGCGACACAAAACACCGGGTCACAGCGGTACACATACAGTACATCCTCTCCCACACAGACTCCACTGGAGAGCTGCCGGGGGCGACACAAAACACCGGGTCACAGCGGTACACATACAGTACATCCTCTCCCACACAGACTCCACTGGAGAGCTGCCGGGGGCGACACAAAACACCGGGTCACAGCGGTACACATACAGTACATCCTCTCCTACACAGACTCCACCGGAGAGCTGCCGGGGAGACACAAAACACCGGGTCACAGCGGTACACATACAGTACATCCTCTCCCACACAGACTCCACCGGAGAGCTACCGGGGGCGACACAAAACACCGGGTCACAGCGGTACACATACAGTACATCCTCTCCCACACAGACTCCACCGGAGAGCTGCCGGAGGCGACACAAAACACCGGGTCACAGCGGTGCACATACAGTACATCCTCTCCCACACAGACAGACTCCACCGGAGAGCTGCCGGGGGCGACACAAAACACCGGGTCACAGCGGTACACATACAGTCCATCCTCTCCCACACACACAGACTCCACCGGAGAGCTGCCGGGGGCGACACAAAACACCGGGTCACAGCGGTACACATACAGTACATCCTCTCCCACACAGCACCGACTCCACCGGAGAGCTGCCGGGGGCGACACAAAACACCGGGTCACAGCGGTACACATACAGTACATCCTCTCCCACACAGACTCCACCGGAGAGCTGCCGGGGGCGACACAAAACACCGGGTCACAGCGGTACACATACAGTACATCCTTTCCCACACAGACAGACTCCCCCGGAGAGCTGCCGGGGGCGACACAAAACACCGGGTCACAGCGGTACACATACAGTACATCCTCTCCCACACAGACTCCACCAGAGAGCTGCCGGGGGCGACACAAAACACCGGGTCACAGCGGTACACATACAGTACATCCTCTCCCACACAGACTCCAACGGAGAGCTGCCGGGGGCGACACAAAACACCGGGTCACAGCGGTACACATACAGTACATCCTCTCCCACACAGACTCCACCGGAGAGCTGCCGAGGGCGACACAAAACACCGGGTCACAGCGGTACACATACAGTACATCCTCTCTCACACAGACTCCACCGGAGAGCTGCCGGGGGCGACACAAAACACCGGGTCACAGCGGTACACATACAGTACATCCTCTCCCACACAGACTCCACCGGAGAGCTGCCGGGGGCGACACAAAACACCGGGTCACAGCGGTACACATACAGTCCATCCTCTCCCACACACACAGACTCCACCGGAGAGCTGCCGGGGGCGACACAAAACACCGAGTCACAGCGGTACACATACAGTACATCCTCTCCCACACAGACAGACTCCACCGGAGAGCTGCCGGGGGCGACACAAAACACCGGGTCACAGCGGTACACATGCAGTACATCCTGTCCCACACAGACTCCACCGGAGAGCTGCCGGGGGCGACACAAAACACCGGGTCACAGCGGTACACATACAGTACATCCTCTCCCACACATACTCCAACGGAGAGCTGCCGGGGGCGACACAAAACACCGGGTCACAGCGGTACACGTACAGTACATCCTCTCCCACACAGACACACACTCCACCGGAGAGCTGCCGGCGGCGACACAAAACACCGGGTCACAGCGGTACACATGCAGTACATCTTCTCCCACACACACACACTCCACCGGAGAGCTGCCGGGGGCGACACAAAACACCGGGTCACAGCGGTACACATACAGTACATCCTCTCCGACACAGACAGACTCCACCGGAGAGCTGCCGAGGGCGACACAAAACACCGGGTCACAGCGGTACACATACAGTACATCCTCTCCCACACAGACAGACTCCACCGGAGAGCTGCCGGGGGAGACACAAAACAGCGGGTCACAGCGGTACACATACAGTACATCCTCTCCCACACACACAGACTCCACCGGAGAGCTGCCGGGGGCGACACAAAACACCGGGGCACAGCGGTACACATACAGTACATCCTCTCTCACACAGACTCCACCGGAGAGCTGCCGGGGGAGACACAAAACACCGGGTCACAGCGGTACACATACAGTACATCCTCTCACACACAGACAGACTCCACCGGAGAGCTGCCGGGGCGACACAAAACACCGGGTCACAGCGGTACACATACAGTACATCCTCTCCCACACAGACATACTCCACCGGAGAGCTGCCGGGGGCAACACAAAACACCGGGTCACAGCGGTACACATACAGTACATCCTCTCTCACACAGACTCCACCGGAGAGCTGCCGGGGGCGACACAAAACACCGGGTCACAGCGGTACACATACAGTACATCCTCTCCCACACAGACTCCACCGGAGAGCTGCCGGGGGCGACACAAAACACCGGGTCACAGCGGTACACATACAGTCCATCCTCTCCCACACACACAGACTCCACCGGAGAGCTGCCGGGGGCGACACAAAACACCGAGTCACAGCGGTACACATACAGTACATCCTCTCCCACACAGACAGACTCCACCGGAGAGCTGCCGGGGGCGACACAAAACACCGGGTCACAGCGGTACACATGCAGTACATCCTGTCCCACACAGACTCCACCGGAGAGCTGCCGGGGGCGACACAAAACACCGGGTCACAGCGGTACACATACAGTACATCCTCTCCCACACATACTCCAACGGAGAGCTGCCGGGGGCGACACAAAACACCGGGTCACAGCGGTACACGTACAGTACATCCTCTCCCACACAGACACACACTCCACCGGAGAGCTGCCGGCGGCGACACAAAACACCGGGTCACAGCGGTACACATGCAGTACATCTTCTCCCACACACACACACTCCACCGGAGAGCTGCCGGGGGCGACACAAAACACCGGGTCACAGCGGTACACATACAGTACATCCTCTCCGACACAGACAGACTCCACCGGAGAGCTGCCGAGGGCGACACAAAACACCGGGTCACAGCGGTACACATACAGTACATCCTCTCCCACACAGACAGACTCCACCGGAGAGCTGCCGGGGGAGACACAAAACAGCGGGTCACAGCGGTACACATACAGTACATCCTCTCCCACACACACAGACTCCACCGGAGAGCTGCCTTGGGCGCCACAAAACACCGGGGCACAGCGGTACACATACAGTACATCCTCTCTCACACAGACTCCACCGGAGAGCTGCCGGGGGAGACACAAAACACCGGGTCACAGCGGTACACATACAGTACATCCTCTCACACACAGACAGACTCCACCGGAGAGCTGCCGGGGCGAAACAAAACACCGGGTCACAGCGGTACACATACAGTACATCCTCTCCCACACAGACATACTCCACCGGAGAGCTGCCGGGGGCAACACAAAACACCGGGTCACAGCGGTACACATACAGTACATCCTCTCACACACACACACTCCACCGGAGAGCTGCCGGGGCGACACAAAACACCGGGTCATAGCGGTACACATACAGTACATCTTCTCCCACACAGACTCCACCGGAGAGCTGCCGGGGGCGACACAAAACATCGGGTCACAGCGGTACACATACAGTACATCCTCTCCCACACAGACAGACTCCACCGGAGAGCTGCTGGGGGCGACACAAAACACCGGGTCACAGCGGTACACATACAGTACATCCTCTCCCACACAGACAGACTCCACCGGAGAGCTGCCGGGGGCGACACAAAACACCGGGTCACAGCGGTACACATACAGTACATCCTCTCCCACACAGACTCCACTGGAGAGCTGCCGGGGGCGACACAAAACACCGGGTCACAGCGGTACACATACAGTACATCCTCTCCCACACAGACTCCACCGGAGAGCTGCCGGGGGCGACACAAAACACCGGGTCACAGCGGTACACATACAGTACATCCTCTCCCACACAGACAGACTCCACCGGAGAGCTGCTGGGGGCGACACAAAACACCGGGTCACAGCAGTACACATACAGTACATCCTCTCCCAGACAGACAGACTCCACCGGAGAGCTGCCGGGGGCGACACAAAACACCGGGTCACAGCGGTACACATACAGTACATCCTCTCCCACACAGACTCCACCGGAGAGCTGCCGGGGGCGACACAAAACACCGGGTCACAGCGGTGCACATACAGTACATCCTCTCCATCACAGACACCACCGGAGAGCTGCCGGGGGCGACACAAAACACCGGGTCACAGCGGTACACATACAGTACATCCTCTCCCACACAGACTCCACCGGAGAGCTGCCGGGGGCGACACAAAACACCGGGTCACAGCGGTACACATACAGTACATCCTCTCCCACACAGACTCCACCGGAGAGCTGCCGGGGGCGACACAAAACACCGGGTCACAGCGGTACACATACAGTACATCCTCTCCCACACACACAGACTCCACCGGAGAGCTGCCGGGGGCGACACAAAACACCGGGTCACAGCGGTACAAATACAGTACATCCTCTCCCACACAGACAGACTCCACCGGAGAGCTGCCGGGGGCGACACAAAACACCGGGGGCGACACAAAACACCGGGTCACAGCGGTACACATACAGCACATCCTCTCCCACACAGACTCCACCGGAGAGCTGCCGGGGGCGACACAAAACACCGGGTCACAGCGGTACACATACAGTACATCTTCTCCCACACAGACAGACTCCACCGGAGAGCTGCCGGGGGCGACACAAAACACCGGGTCACAGCGGTACACATACAGTACATCCTCTCCCACACAGACTCCACCGGAGAGCTGCCGGAGGCGACACAAAACACCGGGTCACAGCGGTACACATACAGTACATCCTCTCACACACAGACTCCACCGGAGAGCTGCCGGGGGCGACACAAAACACCGGGTCACAGCGGTACACATACAGTACATCCTTTCCCACACAGACAGACTCCACCGGAGAGCTGCCGGGGGCGACACAAAACACCGGGTCACAGCGGTACACATACAGTACATCCTCTCCCACACAGACTCCACCGGAGAGCTGCCGGGGGCGACACAAAACACCGGGTCACAGCGGTACACATACAGTACATCCTCTCCCACACAGACTCCACCGGAGAGCTGCCGAGGGCGACACAAAACACCGGGTCACAGCGGTACACATACAGTACATCCTCTCTCACACAGACTCCACCGGAGAGCTGCCGGGGGCGACACAAAACACCGGGTCACAGCGGTACACATACAGTACATCCTCTCCCACACAGACTCCACCGGAGAGCTGCCGGGGGCGACACAAAACACCGGGTCACAGCGGTACACATACAGTCCATCCTCTCCCCCACACACAGACTCCACCGGAGAGCTGCCGGGGGCGACACAAAACACCGAGTCACAGCGGTACACATACAGTACATCCTCTCCCACACAGACAGACTCCACCGGAGAGCTGCCGGGGGCGACACAAAACACCGGGTCACAGCGGTACACATGCAGTACATCCTCTCCCACACAGACTCCACCGGAGAGCTGCCGGGGGCGACACAAAACACCGGGTCACAGCGGTACACATACTGTACATCCTCTCCCACACATACTCCAACGGAGAGCTGCCGGGGGCGACACAAAACACCGGGTCACAGCGGTACACGTACAGTACATCCTCTCCCACACAGACACACACTCCACCGGAGAGCTGCCGGCGGCGACACAAAACACCGGGTCACAGCGGTACACATGCAGTACATCTTCTCCCACACACACACACTCCACCGGAGAGCTGCCGGGGGCGACACAAAACACCGGGTCACAGCGGTACACATACAGTACATCCTCTCCGACACAGACAGACTCCACCGGAGAGCTGCCGAGGGCGACACAAAACACCGGGTCACAGCGGTACACATACAGTACATCCTCTCCCACACAGACAGACTCCACCGGAGAGCTGCCGGGGGAGACACAAAACAGCGGGTCACAGCGGTACACATACAGTACATCCTCTCCCACACACACAGACTCCACCGGAGAGCTGCCGGGGGCGACACAAAACACCGGGGCACAGCGGTACACATACAGTACATCCTCTCCCACACAGACTCCACCGGAGAGCTGCCGGGGGAGACACAAAACACCGGGTCACAGCGGTACACATACAGTACATCCTCTCACACACAGACAGACTCCACCGGAGAGCTGCCGGGGCGACACAAAACACCGGGTCACAGCGGTACACATACAGTACATCCTCTCCCACACAGACAGACTCCACCGGAGAGCTGCCGGGGGCAACACAAAACACCGGGTCACAGCGGTACACATACAGTACATCCTCTCACACACACACACACTCCACCGGAGAGCTGCCGGGGGCGACACAAAACACCGGGTCATAGCGGTACACATACAGTACATCTTCTCCCACACAGACTCCACCGGAGAGCTGCCGGGGGCGACACAAAACATCGGGTCACAGCGGTACACATACAGTACATCCTCTCCCACACAGACTCCACCGGAGAGCTGCCGGGGGCGACACAAAACACCGGGTCACAGCGGTACACATACAGTACATCCTCTCCCACACAGACTCCACCGGAGAGCTGCCGGGGGCGACACAAAACACCGGGTCACAGCGGTACACATACAGTACATCCTTTCCCACACAGACAGACTCCACCGGAGAGCTGCCGGGGGCGACACAAAACACCGGGTCACAGCGGTACACATACAGTACATCCTCTCCCACACAGACTCCACCGGAGAGCTGCCGGGGGCGACACAGAACACCGGGTCACAGCGGTACACATACAGTACATCCTCTCCCACACAGACTCCAACGGAGAGCTGCCGGGGGCGACACAAAACACCGGGTCACAGCGGTACACATACAGTACATCCTCTCCCACACAGACTCCACCGGAGAGCTGCCGAGGGCGACACAAAACACCGGGTCACAGCGGTACACATACAGTACATCCTCTCTCACACAGACTCCACCGGAGAGCTGCCGGGGGCGACACAAAACACCGGGTCACAGCGGTACACATACAGTACATCCTCTCCCACACAGACTCCACCGGAGAGCTGCCGGGGGCGACACAAAACACCGGGTCACAGCGGTACACATACAGTCCATCCTCTCCCACACACACAGACTCCACCGGAGAGCTGCCGGGGGCGACACAAAACACCGAGTCACAGCGGTACACATACAGTACATCCTCTCCCACACAGACAGACTCCACCGGAGAGCTGCCGGGGGCGACACAAAACACCGGGTCACAGCGGTACACATGCAGTACATCCTGTCCCACACAGACTCCACCGGAGAGCTGCCGGGGGCGACACAAAACACCGGGTCACAGCGGTACACATACAGTACATCCTCTCCCACACATACTCCAACGGAGAGCTGCCGGGGGCGACACAAAACACCGGGTCACAGCGGTACACGTACAGTACATCCTCTCCCACACAGACACACACTCCACCGGAGAGCTGCCGGCGGCGACACAAAACACCGGGTCACAGCGGTACACATGCAGTACATCTTCTCCCACACACACACACTCCACCGGAGAGCTGCCGGGGGCGACACAAAACACCGGGTCACAGCGGTACACATACAGTACATCCTCTCCGACACAGACAGACTCCACCGGAGAGCTGCCGAGGGCGACACAAAACACCGGGTCACAGCGGTACACATACAGTACATCCTCTCCCACACAGACAGACTCCACCGGAGAGCTGCCGGGGGAGACACAAAACAGCGGGTCACAGCGGTACACATACAGTACATCCTCTCCCACACACACAGACTCCACCGGAGAGCTGCCTTGGGCGACACAAAACACCGGGGCACAGCGGTACACATACAGTACATCCTCTCTCACACAGACTCCACCGGAGAGCTGCCGGGGGAGACACAAAACACCGGGTCACAGCGGTACACATACAGTACATCCTCTCACACACAGACAGACTCCACCGGAGAGCTGCCGGGGCGAAACAAAACACCGGGTCACAGCGGTACACATACAGTACATCCTCTCCCACACAGACATACTCCACCGGAGAGCTGCCGGGGGCAACACAAAACACCGGGTCACAGCGGTACACATACAGTACATCCTCTCACACACACACACTCCACCGGAGAGCTGCCGGGGCGACACAAAACACCGGGTCATAGCGGTACACATACAGTACATCTTCTCCCACACAGACTCCACCGGAGAGCTGCCGGGGGCGACACAAAACATCGGGTCACAGCGGTACACATACAGTACATCCTCTCCCACACAGACAGACTCCACCGGAGAGCTGCTGGGGGCGACACAAAACACCGGGTCACAGCGGTACACATACAGTACATCCTCTCCCACACAGACAGACTCCACCGGAGAGCTGCCGGGGGCGACACAAAACACCGGGTCACAGCGGTACACATACAGTACATCCTCTCCCACACAGACTCCACTGGAGAGCTGCCGGGGGCGACACAAAACACCGGGTCACAGCGGTACACATACAGTACATCCTCTCCCACACAGACTCCACCGGAGAGCTGCCGGGGGCGACACAAAACACCGGGTCACAGCGGTACACATACAGTACATCCTCTCCCACACAGACAGACTCCACCGGAGAGCTGCTGGGGGCGACACAAAACACCGGGTCACAGCAGTACACATACAGTACATCCTCTCCCAGACAGACAGACTCCACCGGAGAGCTGCCGGGGGCGACACAAAACACCGGGTCACAGCGGTACACATACAGTACATCCTCTCCCACACAGACTCCACCGGAGAGCTGCCGGGGGCGACACAAAACACCGGGTCACAGCGGTGCACATACAGTACATCCTCTCCATCACAGACACCACCGGAGAGCTGCCGGGGGCGACACAAAACACCGGGTCACAGCGGTACACATACAGTACATCCTCTCCCACACAGACTCCACCGGAGAGCTGCCGGGGGCGACACAAAACACCGGGTCACAGCGGTACACATACAGTACATCCTCTCCCACACAGACTCCACCGGAGAGCTGCCGGGGGCGACACAAAACACCGGGTCACAGCGGTACACATACAGTACATCCTCTCCCACACACACAGACTCCACCGGAGAGCTGCCGGGGGCGACACAAAACACCGGGTCACAGCGGTACAAATACAGTACATCCTCTCCCACACAGACAGACTCCACCGGAGAGCTGCCGGGGGCGACACAAAACACCGGGTCACAGCGGTACACATACAGTACATCCTCTCTCACACACACACACACCACCGGAGAGCTGCCGGGGGCGACACAAAACACCGGGTCACAGCGGTACACATACAGTACACCTTCTCCCACACAGACTCCACCGGAGAGCTGCCGGGGGCGACACAAAACATCGGGTCACAGCGGTACACATACAGTACATCCTCTCCCACACAGACAGACTCCACCGGAGAGCTGCCGGGGGCGACACAAAACACCGGGTCACAGCGGTACACATACAGTACATCCTCTCCCACACAGACAGACTCCACCGGAGAGCTGCCGGGGGCGACACAAAACACCGGGTCACAGCGGTACACATACAGTACATCCTCTCCCACACAGACTCCACTGGAGAGCTGCCGGGGGCGACACAAAACACCGGGTCACAGCGGTACACATACAGTACATCCTCTCCCACACAGACTCCACCGGAGAGCTGCCGGGGGCGACACAAAACACCGGGTCACAGCGGTACACATACAGTACATCCTCTCCATCACAGACTCCACCGGAGAGCTGCCGGGGGCGACACAAAACACCGGGTCACAGCGGTACACATACAGTACATCCTCTCCCACACAGACTCCACCGGAGAGCTGCCGGGGGCGACACAAAACACCGGGTCACAGCGGTACACATACAGTACATCCTCTCCCACACAGACTCCACCGGAGAGCTGCAGGGGGCGACACAAAACACCGGGTCACAGCGGTACACATACAGTCTATCCTCTCCCACACACACATACTCCACCGGAGAGCTGCCGGGGGCGACACAAAACACCGGGTCACAGCGGTACACATACAGTACATCCTCTCCCACACAGACAGACTCCACCGGAGAGCTGCCGGGGACGACACAAAACACCGGGTCACAGCGGTACACATACAGTACATCCTCTCCCACACAGACTCCACCGGAGAGCTGCCGGGGGCGACACAAAACACCGGGTCACAGCGGTACACATACAGTACATCCTCTCCCACACAGACTCCACCGGAGAGCTGCCGGGGGCGACACAAAACACCGGGTCACAGCGGTACACATACAGTACATCCTCTCCCACACAGACTCCACCGGAGAGCTACCGGGGGCGACACAAAACACCGAGTCACAGCGGTACACATACAGTACATCCTCTCCCACACACACAGACTCCACCGGAGAGCTGCCGGGGGCGACACAAAACACCGGGTCACAGCGGTACAAATACAGTACATCCTCTCCCACACAGACAGACTCCACCGGAGAGCTGCCGGGGGCGACACAAAACACCGGGTCACAGCGGTACACATACAGTACATCCTCTCACACACACACTCCACCGGAGAGCTGCCGGGGGCGACACAAAACACCGGGTCACAGCGGTACACATACAGTACATCTTCTCCCACACACACACACTCCACCGGAGAGCTGCCGGGGGCGACACAAAACACCGGGTCACAGCGGTACACATACAGTACATCCTCTCCCACACAGCACCGACTCCACCGGAGAGCTGCCGGGGGCGACACAAAACACCGGGTCACAGCGGTACACATACAGTACATCTTCTCCCACACAGACAGACTCCACCGGAGAGCTGCCGGGGGCGACACAAAACACCGGGTCACAGCGGTACACATACAGTACATCCTCTCCCACACAGACTCCACCGGAGAGCTGCCGGAGGCGACACAAAACACCGGGTCACAGCGGTGCACATACAGTACATCCTCTCCCACACAGACAGACTCCACCGGAGAGCTGCCGGGGGCGACACAAAACACCGGGTCACAGCGGTACACATACAGTCCATCCTCTCCCACACACACAGACTCCACCGGAGAGCTGCCGGGGGCGACACAAAACACCGGGTCACAGCGGTACACATACAGTACATCCTCTCCCACACAGACTCCACCGGAGAGCTGCCGGGGGCGACACAAAACACCGGGTCACAGCGGTACACATACAGTACATCCTTTCCCACACAGACAGACTCCCCCGGAGAGCTGCCGGGGGCGACACAAAACACCGGGTCACAGCGGTACACATACAGTACATCCTCTCCCACACAGACTCCACCGGAGAGCTGCCGGGGGCGACACAAAACACCGGGTCACAGCGGTACACATACAGTACATCCTCTCCCACACAGACTCCAACGGAGAGCTGCCGGGGGCGACACAAAACACCGGGTCACAGCGGTACACATACAGTACATCCTCTCCCACACAGACTCCACCGGAGAGCTGCCGAGGGCGACACAAAACACCGGGTCACAGCGGTACACATACAGTACATCCTCTCTCACACAGACTCCACCGGAGAGCTGCCGGGGGCGACACAAAACACCGGGTCACAGCGGTACACATACAGTACATCCTCTCCCACACAGACTCCACCGGAGAGCTGCCGGGGGCGACACAAAACACCGGGTCACAGCGGTACACATACAGTCCATCCTCTCCCACACACACAGACTCCACCGGAGAGCTGCCGGGGGCGACACAAAACACCGAGTCACAGCGGTACACATACAGTACATCCTCTCCCACACAGACAGACTCCACCGGAGAGCTGCCGGGGGCGACACAAAACACCGGGTCACAGCGGTACACATGCAGTACATCCTGTCCCACACAGACTCCACCGGAGAGCTGCCGGGGGCGACACAAAACACCGGGTCACAGCGGTACACATACAGTACATCCTCTCCCACACATACTCCAACGGAGAGCTGCCGGGGGCGACACAAAACACCGGGTCACAGCGGTACACGTACAGTACATCCTCTCCCACACAGACACACACTCCACCGGAGAGCTGCCGGCGGCGACACAAAACACCGGGTCACAGCGGTACACATGCAGTACATCTTCTCCCACACACACACACTCCACCGGAGAGCTGCCGGGGGCGACACAAAACACCGGGTCACAGCGGTACACATACAGTACATCCTCTCCGACACAGACAGACTCCACCGGAGAGCTGCCGAGGGCGACACAAAACACCGGGTCACAGCGGTACACATACAGTACATCCTCTCCCACACAGACAGACTCCACCGGAGAGCTGCCGGGGGAGACACAAAACAGCGGGTCACAGCGGTACACATACAGTACATCCTCTCCCACACACACAGACTCCACCGGAGAGCTGCCGGGGGCGACACAAAACACCGGGGCACAGCGGTACACATACAGTACATCCTCTCTCACACAGACTCCACCGGAGAGCTGCCGGGGGAGACACAAAACACCGGGTCACAGCGGTACACATACAGTACATCCTCTCACACACAGACAGACTCCACCGGAGAGCTGCCGGGGCGACACAAAACACCGGGTCACAGCGGTACACATACAGTACATCCTCTCCCACACAGACATACTCCACCGGAGAGCTGCCGGGGGCAACACAAAACACCGGGTCACAGCGGTACACATACAGTACATCCTCTCACACACACACACTCCACCGGAGAGCTGCCGGGGGCGACACAAAACACCGGGTCATAGCGGTACACATACAGTACATCTTCTCCCACACAGACTCCACCGGAGAGCTGCCGGGGGCGACACAAAACATCGGGTCACAGCGGTACACATACAGTACATCCTCTCCCACACAGACAGACTCCACCGGAGAGCTGCCGGGGGCGACACAAAACACCGGGTCACAGCGGTACACATACAGTACATCCTCTCCTACACAGACTCCACCGGAGAGCTGCCGGGGAGACACAAAACACCGGGTCACAGCGGTACACATACAGTACATCCTCTCCCACACAGACTCCACCGGAGAGCTGCCGGGGGCGACACAAAACACCGGGTCACAGCGGTACACATACAGTACATCCTCTCACACACAGACTCCACCGGAGAGCTGCCGGGGGCGACACAAAACACCGGGTCACAGCGGTACACATACAGTACATCCTCTCACACACAGACAGACTCCACCGGAGAGCTGCCGGGGGCGACACAAAACACCGGGTCACAGCGGTAAACATACAGTACATCCTCTCCCACACACACAGACTCCACCGGAGAGCTGCCGGGGGCGACACAAAACACCGGGTCACAGCGGTACACATACAGTACATCCTCTCCCACACAGACAGACTCCACCGGAGAGCTGCCGGGGGCGACACAAAACACCGGGTCACAGCGGTACACATACAGTACATCCTCTCCCACACAGACTCCACTGGAGAGCTGCCGGGGGCGACACAAAACACCGGGTCACAGCGGTACACATACAGTACATCCTCTCCCACACAGACTCCACTGGAGAGCTGCCGGGGGCGACACAAAACACCGGGTCACAGCGGTACACATACAGTACATCCTCTCCTACACAGACTCCACCGGAGAGCTGCCGGGGAGACACAAAACACCGGGTCACAGCGGTACACATACAGTACATCCTCTCCCACACAGACTCCACCGGAGAGCTACCGGGGGCGACACAAAACACCGGGTCACAGCGGTACACATACAGTACATCCTCTCCCACACAGACTCCACCGGAGAGCTGCCGGAGGCGACACAAAACACCGGGTCACAGCGGTGCACATACAGTACATCCTCTCCCACACAGACAGACTCCACCGGAGAGCTGCCGGGGGCGACACAAAACACCGGGTCACAGCGGTACACATACAGTCCATCCTCTCCCACACACACAGACTCCACCGGAGAGCTGCCGGGGGCGACACAAAACACCGGGTCACAGCGGTACACATACAGTACATCCTCTCCCACACAGCACCGACTCCACCGGAGAGCTGCCGGGGGCGACACAAAACACCGGGTCACAGCGGTACACATACAGTACATCCTCTCCCACACAGACTCCACCGGAGAGCTGCCGGGGGCGACACAAAACACCGGGTCACAGCGGTACACATACAGTACATCCTTTCCCACACAGACAGACTCCCCCGGAGAGCTGCCGGGGGCGACACAAAACACCGGGTCACAGCGGTACACATACAGTACATCCTCTCCCACACAGACTCCACCGGAGAGCTGCCGGGGGCGACACAAAACACCGGGTCACAGCGGTACACATACAGTACATCCTCTCCCACACAGACTCCAACGGAGAGCTGCCGGGGGCGACACAAAACACCGGGTCACAGCGGTACACATACAGTACATCCTCTCCCACACAGACTCCACCGGAGAGCTGCCGAGGGCGACACAAAACACCGGGTCACAGCGGTACACATACAGTACATCCTCTCTCACACAGACTCCACCGGAGAGCTGCCGGGGGCGACACAAAACACCGGGTCACAGCGGTACACATACAGTACATCCTCTCCCACACAGACTCCACCGGAGAGCTGCCGGGGGCGACACAAAACACCGGGTCACAGCGGTACACATACAGTCCATCCTCTCCCACACACACAGACTCCACCGGAGAGCTGCCGGGGGCGACACAAAACACCGAGTCACAGCGGTACACATACAGTACATCCTCTCCCACACAGACAGACTCCACCGGAGAGCTGCCGGGGGCGACACAAAACACCGGGTCACAGCGGTACACATGCAGTACATCCTGTCCCACACAGACTCCACCGGAGAGCTGCCGGGGGCGACACAAAACACCGGGTCACAGCGGTACACATACAGTACATCCTCTCCCACACATACTCCAACGGAGAGCTGCCGGGGGCGACACAAAACACCGGGTCACAGCGGTACACGTACAGTACATCCTCTCCCACACAGACACACACTCCACCGGAGAGCTGCCGGCGGCGACACAAAACACCGGGTCACAGCGGTACACATGCAGTACATCTTCTCCCACACACACACACTCCACCGGAGAGCTGCCGGGGGCGACACAAAACACCGGGTCACAGCGGTACACATACAGTACATCCTCTCCGACACAGACAGACTCCACCGGAGAGCTGCCGAGGGCGACACAAAACACCGGGTCACAGCGGTACACATACAGTACATCCTCTCCCACACAGACAGACTCCACCGGAGAGCTGCCGGGGGAGACACAAAACAGCGGGTCACAGCGGTACACATACAGTACATCCTCTCCCACACACACAGACTCCACCGGAGAGCTGCCGGGGGCGACACAAAACACCGGGGCACAGCGGTACACATACAGTACATCCTCTCTCACACAGACTCCACCGGAGAGCTGCCGGGGGAGACACAAAACACCGGGTCACAGCGGTACACATACAGTACATCCTCTCACACACAGACAGACTCCACCGGAGAGCTGCCGGGGCGACACAAAACACCGGGTCACAGCGGTACACATACAGTACATCCTCTCCCACACAGACATACTCCACCGGAGAGCTGCCGGGGGCAACACAAAACACCGGGTCACAGCGGTACACATACAGTACATCCTCTCACACACACACACTCCACCGGAGAGCTGCCGGGGGCGACACAAAACACCGGGTCATAGCGGTACACATACAGTACATCTTCTCCCACACAGACTCCACCGGAGAGCTGCCGGGGGCGACACAAAACATCGGGTCACAGCGGTACACATACAGTACATCCTCTCCCACACAGACAGACTCCACCGGAGAGCTGCCGGGGGCGACACAAAACACCGGGTCACAGCGGTACACATACAGTACATCCTCTCCTACACAGACTCCACCGGAGAGCTGCCGGGGAGACACAAAACACCGGGTCACAGCGGTACACATACAGTACATCCTCTCCCACACAGACTCCACCGGAGAGCTGCCGGGGGCGACACAAAACACCGGGTCACAGCGGTACACATACAGTACATCCTCTCACACACAGACTCCACCGGAGAGCTGCCGGGGGCGACACAAAACACCGGGTCACAGCGGTACACATACAGTACATCCTCTCACACACAGACAGACTCCACCGGAGAGCTGCCGGGGGCGACACAAAACACCGGGTCACAGCGGTACACATACAGTACATCCTCTCCCACACACACAGACTCCACCGGAGAGCTGCCGGGGGCGACACAAAACACCGGGTCACAGCGGTACACATACAGTACATCCTCTCCCACACAGACAGACTCCACCGGAGAGCTGCCGGGGGCGACACAAAACACCGGGTCACAGCGGTACACATACAGTACATCCTCTCCCACACAGACTCCACTGGAGAGCTGCCGGGGGCGACACAAAACACCGGGTCACAGCGGTACACATACAGTACATCCTCTCCCACACAGACTCCACTGGAGAGCTGCCGGGGGCGACACAAAACACCGGGTCACAGCGGTACACATACAGTACATCCTCTCCTACACAGACTCCACCGGAGAGCTGCCGGGGAGACACAAAACACCGGGTCACAGCGGTACACATACAGTACATCCTCTCCCACACAGACTCCACCGGAGAGCTGCCGGGGGCGACACAAAACACCGGGTCACAGCGGTACACATACAGTACATCCTCTCCCACACAGACTCCACCGGAGAGCTGCCGGGGGCGACACAAAACACCGGGTCACAGCGGTACACATACAGTACATCCTCTCACACACAGACAGACTCCACCGGAGAGCTGCCGGGGGCGACACAAAACACCGGGTCACAGCGGTACACATACAGTACATCCTCTCCCACACACACAGACTCCACCGGAGAGCTGCCGGGGGCGACACAAAACACCGGGTCACAGCGGTACACATACAGTACATCCTCTCCCACACAGACAGACTCCACCGGAGAGCTGCCGGGGGCGACACAAAACACCGGGTCACAGCGGTACACATACAGTACATCCTCTCCCACACAGACTCCACTGGAGAGCTGCCGGGGGCGACACAAAACACCGGGTCACAGCGGTACACATACAGTACATCCTCTCCCACACAGACTCCACCGGAGAGCTGCCGGGGGCGACACAAAACACCGGGTCACAGCGGTACACATACAGTACATCCTCTCCCACACAGACAGACTCCACCGGAGAGCTGCTGGGGGCGACACAAAACACCGGGTCACAGCAGTACACATACAGTACATCCTCTCCCAGACAGACAGACTCCACCGGAGAGCTGCCGGGGGCGACACAAAACACCGGGTCACAGCGGTACACATACAGTACATCCTCTCCCACACAGACTCCATCGGAGAGCTGCCGGGGGCGACACAAAACACCGGGTCACAGCGGTGCACATACAGTACATCCTCTCCATCACAGACGCCACCGGAGAGCTGCCGGGGGCGACACAAAACACCGGGTCACAGCGGTACACATACAGTACATCCTCTCCCACACAGACTCCACCGGAGAGCTGCCGGGGGCAACACAAAACACCGGGTCACAGCGGTACACATACAGTACATCCTCTCCCACACAGACTCCACCGGAGAGCTGCCGGGGGCGACACAAAACACCGGGTCACAGCGGTACACATACAGTACATCCTCTCCCACACACACAGACTCCACCGGAGAGCTGCCGGGGGCGACACAAAACACCGGGTCACAGCGGTACAAATACAGTACATCCTCTCCCACACAGACAGACTCCACCGGAGAGCTGCCGGGGGCGACACAAAACACCGGGTCACAGCGGTACACATACAGTACATCCTCTCTCACACACACACACACCACCGGAGAGCTGCCGGGGGCGACACAAAACACCGGGTCACAGCGGTACACATACAGTACACCTTCTCCCACACAGACTCCACCGGAGAGCTGCCGGGGGCGACACAAAACATCGGGTCACAGCGGTACACATACAGTACATCCTCTCCCACACAGACAGACTCCACCGGAGAGCTGCCGGGGGCGACACAAAACACCGGGTCACAGCGGTACACATACAGTACATCCTCTCCCACACAGACAGACTCCACCGGAGAGCTGCCGGGGGCGACACAAAACACCGGTCACAGCGGTACACATACAGTACATCCTCTCCCACACAGACTCCACTGGAGAGCTGCCGGGGGCGACACAAAACACCGGGTCACAGCGGTACACATACAGTACATCCTCTCCCACACAGACTCCACCGGAGAGCTGCCGGGGGCGACACAAAACACCGGGTCACAGCGGTACACATACAGTACATCCTCTCCATCACAGACTCCACCGGAGAGCTGCCGGGGGCGACACAAAACACCGGGTCACAGCGGTACACATACAGTACATCCTCTCCCACACAGACTCCACCGGAGAGCTGCCGGGGGCGACACAAAACACCGGGTCACAGCGGTACACATACAGTACATCCTCTCCCACACAGACTCCACCGGAGAGCTGCAGGGGGCGACACAAAACACCGGGTCACAGCGGTACACATACAGTCCATCCTCTCCCACACACACATACTCCACCGGAGAGCTGCCGGGGGCGACACAAAACACCGGGTCACAGCGGTACATATACAGTACATCCTCTCCCACACAGACAGACTCCACCGGAGAGCTGCCGGGGACGACACAAAACACCGGGTCACAGCGGTACACATACAGTACATCCTCTCCCACACAGACTCCACCGGAGAGCTGCCGGGGGCGACACAAAACACCGGGTCACAGCGGTACACATACAGTACATCCTCTCCCACACAGACTCCACCGGAGAGCTGCCGGGGGCGACACAAAACACCGGGTCACAGCGGTACACATACAGTACATCCTCTCCCACACAGACTCCACCGGAGAGCTGCCGGGGGCGACACAAAACACCGAGTCACAGCGGTACACATACAGTACATCCTCTCCCACACACACAGACTCCACCGGAGAGCTGCCGGGGGCGACACAAAACACCGGGTCACAGCGGTACAAATACAGTACATCCTCTCCCACACAGACAGACTCCACCGGAGAGCTGCCGGGGGCGACACAAAACACCGGGTCACAGCGGTACACATACAGTACATCCTCTCACACACACACTCCACCGGAGAGCTGCCGGGGGCGACACAAAACACCGGGTCACAGCGGTACACATACAGTACATCTTCTCCCACACACACACACTCCACCGGAGAGCTGCCGGGGGCGACACAAAACACCGGGTCACAGCGGTACACATACAGTACATCCTCTCCCACACAGCACCGACTCCACCGGAGAGCTGCCGGGGGCGACACAAAACACCGGGGGCGACACAAAACACCGGGTCACAGCGGTACACATACAGCACATCCTCTCCCACACAGACTCCACCGGAGAGCTGCCGGGGGCGACACAAAACACCGGGTCACAGCGGTACACATACAGTACATCTTCTCCCACACAGACAGACTCCACCGGAGAGCTGCCGGGGGCGACACAAAACACCGGGTCACAGCGGTACACATACAGTA
Organism: Chirona hameri; assembly: GCA_036785665.1. NCBI lineage: Eukaryota > Metazoa > Arthropoda > Thecostraca > Balanomorpha > Balanidae > Chirona > Chirona hameri. The sequence goes on along the minus strand of JAXIVJ010002776.1, from coordinate 14,102 downwards.
CATCCTCTCCCACACAGACTCCACCGGAGAGCTGCCGGAGGCGACACAAAACACCGGGTCACAGCGGTACACATACAGTACATCCTCTCACACACAGACTCCACCGGAGAGCTGCCGGGGGCGACACAAAACACCGGGTCACAGCGGTACACATACAGTACATCCTTTCCCACACAGACAGACTCCACCGGAGAGCTGCCGGGGGCGACACAAAACACCGGGTCACAGCGGTACACATACAGTACATCCTCTCCCACACAGACTCCACCGGAGAGCTGCCGGGGGCGACACAAAACACCGGGTCACAGCGGTACACATACAGTACATCCTCTCCCACACAGACTCCACCGGAGAGCTGCCGAGGGCGACACAAAACACCGGGTCACAGCGGTACACATACAGTACATCCTCTCTCACACAGACTCCACCGGAGAGCTGCCGGGGGCGACACAAAACACCGGGTCACAGCGGTACACATACAGTACATCCTCTCCCACACAGACTCCACCGGAGAGCTGCCGGGGGCGACACAAAACACCGGGTCACAGCGGTACACATACAGTCCATCCTCTCCCCCACACACAGACTCCACCGGAGAGCTGCCGGGGGCGACACAAAACACCGAGTCACAGCGGTACACATACAGTACATCCTCTCCCACACAGACAGACTCCACCGGAGAGCTGCCGGGGGCGACACAAAACACCGGGTCACAGCGGTACACATGCAGTACATCCTCTCCCACACAGACTCCACCGGAGAGCTGCCGGGGGCGACACAAAACACCGGGTCACAGCGGTACACATACTGTACATCCTCTCCCACACATACTCCAACGGAGAGCTGCCGGGGGCGACACAAAACACCGGGTCACAGCGGTACACGTACAGTACATCCTCTCCCACACAGACACACACTCCACCGGAGAGCTGCCGGCGGCGACACAAAACACCGGGTCACAGCGGTACACATGCAGTACATCTTCTCCCACACACACACACTCCACCGGAGAGCTGCCGGGGGCGACACAAAACACCGGGTCACAGCGGTACACATACAGTACATCCTCTCCGACACAGACAGACTCCACCGGAGAGCTGCCGAGGGCGACACAAAACACCGGGTCACAGCGGTACACATACAGTACATCCTCTCCCACACAGACAGACTCCACCGGAGAGCTGCCGGGGGAGACACAAAACAGCGGGTCACAGCGGTACACATACAGTACATCCTCTCCCACACACACAGACTCCACCGGAGAGCTGCCGGGGGCGACACAAAACACCGGGGCACAGCGGTACACATACAGTACATCCTCTCCCACACAGACTCCACCGGAGAGCTGCCGGGGGAGACACAAAACACCGGGTCACAGCGGTACACATACAGTACATCCTCTCACACACAGACAGACTCCACCGGAGAGCTGCCGGGGCGACACAAAACACCGGGTCACAGCGGTACACATACAGTACATCCTCTCCCACACAGACAGACTCCACCGGAGAGCTGCCGGGGGCAACACAAAACACCGGGTCACAGCGGTACACATACAGTACATCCTCTCACACACACACACACTCCACCGGAGAGCTGCCGGGGGCGACACAAAACACCGGGTCATAGCGGTACACATACAGTACATCTTCTCCCACACAGACTCCACCGGAGAGCTGCCGGGGGCGACACAAAACATCGGGTCACAGCGGTACACATACAGTACATCCTCTCCCACACAGACTCCACCGGAGAGCTGCCGGGGGCGACACAAAACACCGGGTCACAGCGGTACACATACAGTACATCCTCTCCCACACAGACTCCACCGGAGAGCTGCCGGGGGCGACACAAAACACCGGGTCACAGCGGTACACATACAGTACATCCTTTCCCACACAGACAGACTCCACCGGAGAGCTGCCGGGGGCGACACAAAACACCGGGTCACAGCGGTACACATACAGTACATCCTCTCCCACACAGACTCCACCGGAGAGCTGCCGGGGGCGACACAGAACACCGGGTCACAGCGGTACACATACAGTACATCCTCTCCCACACAGACTCCAACGGAGAGCTGCCGGGGGCGACACAAAACACCGGGTCACAGCGGTACACATACAGTACATCCTCTCCCACACAGACTCCACCGGAGAGCTGCCGAGGGCGACACAAAACACCGGGTCACAGCGGTACACATACAGTACATCCTCTCTCACACAGACTCCACCGGAGAGCTGCCGGGGGCGACACAAAACACCGGGTCACAGCGGTACACATACAGTACATCCTCTCCCACACAGACTCCACCGGAGAGCTGCCGGGGGCGACACAAAACACCGGGTCACAGCGGTACACATACAGTCCATCCTCTCCCACACACACAGACTCCACCGGAGAGCTGCCGGGGGCGACACAAAACACCGAGTCACAGCGGTACACATACAGTACATCCTCTCCCACACAGACAGACTCCACCGGAGAGCTGCCGGGGGCGACACAAAACACCGGGTCACAGCGGTACACATGCAGTACATCCTGTCCCACACAGACTCCACCGGAGAGCTGCCGGGGGCGACACAAAACACCGGGTCACAGCGGTACACATACAGTACATCCTCTCCCACACATACTCCAACGGAGAGCTGCCGGGGGCGACACAAAACACCGGGTCACAGCGGTACACGTACAGTACATCCTCTCCCACACAGACACACACTCCACCGGAGAGCTGCCGGCGGCGACACAAAACACCGGGTCACAGCGGTACACATGCAGTACATCTTCTCCCACACACACACACTCCACCGGAGAGCTGCCGGGGGCGACACAAAACACCGGGTCACAGCGGTACACATACAGTACATCCTCTCCGACACAGACAGACTCCACCGGAGAGCTGCCGAGGGCGACACAAAACACCGGGTCACAGCGGTACACATACAGTACATCCTCTCCCACACAGACAGACTCCACCGGAGAGCTGCCGGGGGAGACACAAAACAGCGGGTCACAGCGGTACACATACAGTACATCCTCTCCCACACACACAGACTCCACCGGAGAGCTGCCTTGGGCGACACAAAACACCGGGGCACAGCGGTACACATACAGTACATCCTCTCTCACACAGACTCCACCGGAGAGCTGCCGGGGGAGACACAAAACACCGGGTCACAGCGGTACACATACAGTACATCCTCTCACACACAGACAGACTCCACCGGAGAGCTGCCGGGGCGAAACAAAACACCGGGTCACAGCGGTACACATACAGTACATCCTCTCCCACACAGACATACTCCACCGGAGAGCTGCCGGGGGCAACACAAAACACCGGGTCACAGCGGTACACATACAGTACATCCTCTCACACACACACACTCCACCGGAGAGCTGCCGGGGCGACACAAAACACCGGGTCATAGCGGTACACATACAGTACATCTTCTCCCACACAGACTCCACCGGAGAGCTGCCGGGGGCGACACAAAACATCGGGTCACAGCGGTACACATACAGTACATCCTCTCCCACACAGACAGACTCCACCGGAGAGCTGCTGGGGGCGACACAAAACACCGGGTCACAGCGGTACACATACAGTACATCCTCTCCCACACAGACAGACTCCACCGGAGAGCTGCCGGGGGCGACACAAAACACCGGGTCACAGCGGTACACATACAGTACATCCTCTCCCACACAGACTCCACTGGAGAGCTGCCGGGGGCGACACAAAACACCGGGTCACAGCGGTACACATACAGTACATCCTCTCCCACACAGACTCCACCGGAGAGCTGCCGGGGGCGACACAAAACACCGGGTCACAGCGGTACACATACAGTACATCCTCTCCCACACAGACAGACTCCACCGGAGAGCTGCTGGGGGCGACACAAAACACCGGGTCACAGCAGTACACATACAGTACATCCTCTCCCAGACAGACAGACTCCACCGGAGAGCTGCCGGGGGCGACACAAAACACCGGGTCACAGCGGTACACATACAGTACATCCTCTCCCACACAGACTCCACCGGAGAGCTGCCGGGGGCGACACAAAACACCGGGTCACAGCGGTGCACATACAGTACATCCTCTCCATCACAGACACCACCGGAGAGCTGCCGGGGGCGACACAAAACACCGGGTCACAGCGGTACACATACAGTACATCCTCTCCCACACAGACTCCACCGGAGAGCTGCCGGGGGCGACACAAAACACCGGGTCACAGCGGTACACATACAGTACATCCTCTCCCACACAGACTCCACCGGAGAGCTGCCGGGGGCGACACAAAACACCGGGTCACAGCGGTACACATACAGTACATCCTCTCCCACACACACAGACTCCACCGGAGAGCTGCCGGGGGCGACACAAAACACCGGGTCACAGCGGTACAAATACAGTACATCCTCTCCCACACAGACAGACTCCACCGGAGAGCTGCCGGGGGCGACACAAAACACCGGGTCACAGCGGTACACATACAGTACATCCTCTCTCACACACACACACACCACCGGAGAGCTGCCGGGGGCGACACAAAACACCGGGTCACAGCGGTACACATACAGTACACCTTCTCCCACACAGACTCCACCGGAGAGCTGCCGGGGGCGACACAAAACATCGGGTCACAGCGGTACACATACAGTACATCCTCTCCCACACAGACAGACTCCACCGGAGAGCTGCCGGGGGCGACACAAAACACCGGGTCACAGCGGTACACATACAGTACATCCTCTCCCACACAGACAGACTCCACCGGAGAGCTGCCGGGGGCGACACAAAACACCGGGTCACAGCGGTACACATACAGTACATCCTCTCCCACACAGACTCCACTGGAGAGCTGCCGGGGGCGACACAAAACACCGGGTCACAGCGGTACACATACAGTACATCCTCTCCCACACAGACTCCACCGGAGAGCTGCCGGGGGCGACACAAAACACCGGGTCACAGCGGTACACATACAGTACATCCTCTCCATCACAGACTCCACCGGAGAGCTGCCGGGGGCGACACAAAACACCGGGTCACAGCGGTACACATACAGTACATCCTCTCCCACACAGACTCCACCGGAGAGCTGCCGGGGGCGACACAAAACACCGGGTCACAGCGGTACACATACAGTACATCCTCTCCCACACAGACTCCACCGGAGAGCTGCAGGGGGCGACACAAAACACCGGGTCACAGCGGTACACATACAGTCTATCCTCTCCCACACACACATACTCCACCGGAGAGCTGCCGGGGGCGACACAAAACACCGGGTCACAGCGGTACACATACAGTACATCCTCTCCCACACAGACAGACTCCACCGGAGAGCTGCCGGGGACGACACAAAACACCGGGTCACAGCGGTACACATACAGTACATCCTCTCCCACACAGACTCCACCGGAGAGCTGCCGGGGGCGACACAAAACACCGGGTCACAGCGGTACACATACAGTACATCCTCTCCCACACAGACTCCACCGGAGAGCTGCCGGGGGCGACACAAAACACCGGGTCACAGCGGTACACATACAGTACATCCTCTCCCACACAGACTCCACCGGAGAGCTACCGGGGGCGACACAAAACACCGAGTCACAGCGGTACACATACAGTACATCCTCTCCCACACACACAGACTCCACCGGAGAGCTGCCGGGGGCGACACAAAACACCGGGTCACAGCGGTACAAATACAGTACATCCTCTCCCACACAGACAGACTCCACCGGAGAGCTGCCGGGGGCGACACAAAACACCGGGTCACAGCGGTACACATACAGTACATCCTCTCACACACACACTCCACCGGAGAGCTGCCGGGGGCGACACAAAACACCGGGTCACAGCGGTACACATACAGTACATCTTCTCCCACACACACACACTCCACCGGAGAGCTGCCGGGGGCGACACAAAACACCGGGTCACAGCGGTACACATACAGTACATCCTCTCCCACACAGCACCGACTCCACCGGAGAGCTGCCGGGGGCGACACAAAACACCGGGTCACAGCGGTACACATACAGTACATCTTCTCCCACACAGACAGACTCCACCGGAGAGCTGCCGGGGGCGACACAAAACACCGGGTCACAGCGGTACACATACAGTACATCCTCTCCCACACAGACTCCACCGGAGAGCTGCCGGAGGCGACACAAAACACCGGGTCACAGCGGTGCACATACAGTACATCCTCTCCCACACAGACAGACTCCACCGGAGAGCTGCCGGGGGCGACACAAAACACCGGGTCACAGCGGTACACATACAGTCCATCCTCTCCCACACACACAGACTCCACCGGAGAGCTGCCGGGGGCGACACAAAACACCGGGTCACAGCGGTACACATACAGTACATCCTCTCCCACACAGACTCCACCGGAGAGCTGCCGGGGGCGACACAAAACACCGGGTCACAGCGGTACACATACAGTACATCCTTTCCCACACAGACAGACTCCCCCGGAGAGCTGCCGGGGGCGACACAAAACACCGGGTCACAGCGGTACACATACAGTACATCCTCTCCCACACAGACTCCACCGGAGAGCTGCCGGGGGCGACACAAAACACCGGGTCACAGCGGTACACATACAGTACATCCTCTCCCACACAGACTCCAACGGAGAGCTGCCGGGGGCGACACAAAACACCGGGTCACAGCGGTACACATACAGTACATCCTCTCCCACACAGACTCCACCGGAGAGCTGCCGAGGGCGACACAAAACACCGGGTCACAGCGGTACACATACAGTACATCCTCTCTCACACAGACTCCACCGGAGAGCTGCCGGGGGCGACACAAAACACCGGGTCACAGCGGTACACATACAGTACATCCTCTCCCACACAGACTCCACCGGAGAGCTGCCGGGGGCGACACAAAACACCGGGTCACAGCGGTACACATACAGTCCATCCTCTCCCACACACACAGACTCCACCGGAGAGCTGCCGGGGGCGACACAAAACACCGAGTCACAGCGGTACACATACAGTACATCCTCTCCCACACAGACAGACTCCACCGGAGAGCTGCCGGGGGCGACACAAAACACCGGGTCACAGCGGTACACATGCAGTACATCCTGTCCCACACAGACTCCACCGGAGAGCTGCCGGGGGCGACACAAAACACCGGGTCACAGCGGTACACATACAGTACATCCTCTCCCACACATACTCCAACGGAGAGCTGCCGGGGGCGACACAAAACACCGGGTCACAGCGGTACACGTACAGTACATCCTCTCCCACACAGACACACACTCCACCGGAGAGCTGCCGGCGGCGACACAAAACACCGGGTCACAGCGGTACACATGCAGTACATCTTCTCCCACACACACACACTCCACCGGAGAGCTGCCGGGGGCGACACAAAACACCGGGTCACAGCGGTACACATACAGTACATCCTCTCCGACACAGACAGACTCCACCGGAGAGCTGCCGAGGGCGACACAAAACACCGGGTCACAGCGGTACACATACAGTACATCCTCTCCCACACAGACAGACTCCACCGGAGAGCTGCCGGGGGAGACACAAAACAGCGGGTCACAGCGGTACACATACAGTACATCCTCTCCCACACACACAGACTCCACCGGAGAGCTGCCGGGGGCGACACAAAACACCGGGGCACAGCGGTACACATACAGTACATCCTCTCTCACACAGACTCCACCGGAGAGCTGCCGGGGGAGACACAAAACACCGGGTCACAGCGGTACACATACAGTACATCCTCTCACACACAGACAGACTCCACCGGAGAGCTGCCGGGGCGACACAAAACACCGGGTCACAGCGGTACACATACAGTACATCCTCTCCCACACAGACATACTCCACCGGAGAGCTGCCGGGGGCAACACAAAACACCGGGTCACAGCGGTACACATACAGTACATCCTCTCACACACACACACTCCACCGGAGAGCTGCCGGGGGCGACACAAAACACCGGGTCATAGCGGTACACATACAGTACATCTTCTCCCACACAGACTCCACCGGAGAGCTGCCGGGGGCGACACAAAACATCGGGTCACAGCGGTACACATACAGTACATCCTCTCCCACACAGACAGACTCCACCGGAGAGCTGCCGGGGGCGACACAAAACACCGGGTCACAGCGGTACACATACAGTACATCCTCTCCTACACAGACTCCACCGGAGAGCTGCCGGGGAGACACAAAACACCGGGTCACAGCGGTACACATACAGTACATCCTCTCCCACACAGACTCCACCGGAGAGCTGCCGGGGGCGACACAAAACACCGGGTCACAGCGGTACACATACAGTACATCCTCTCACACACAGACTCCACCGGAGAGCTGCCGGGGGCGACACAAAACACCGGGTCACAGCGGTACACATACAGTACATCCTCTCACACACAGACAGACTCCACCGGAGAGCTGCCGGGGGCGACACAAAACACCGGGTCACAGCGGTAAACATACAGTACATCCTCTCCCACACACACAGACTCCACCGGAGAGCTGCCGGGGGCGACACAAAACACCGGGTCACAGCGGTACACATACAGTACATCCTCTCCCACACAGACAGACTCCACCGGAGAGCTGCCGGGGGCGACACAAAACACCGGGTCACAGCGGTACACATACAGTACATCCTCTCCCACACAGACTCCACTGGAGAGCTGCCGGGGGCGACACAAAACACCGGGTCACAGCGGTACACATACAGTACATCCTCTCCCACACAGACTCCACTGGAGAGCTGCCGGGGGCGACACAAAACACCGGGTCACAGCGGTACACATACAGTACATCCTCTCCTACACAGACTCCACCGGAGAGCTGCCGGGGAGACACAAAACACCGGGTCACAGCGGTACACATACAGTACATCCTCTCCCACACAGACTCCACCGGAGAGCTACCGGGGGCGACACAAAACACCGGGTCACAGCGGTACACATACAGTACATCCTCTCCCACACAGACTCCACCGGAGAGCTGCCGGAGGCGACACAAAACACCGGGTCACAGCGGTGCACATACAGTACATCCTCTCCCACACAGACAGACTCCACCGGAGAGCTGCCGGGGGCGACACAAAACACCGGGTCACAGCGGTACACATACAGTCCATCCTCTCCCACACACACAGACTCCACCGGAGAGCTGCCGGGGGCGACACAAAACACCGGGTCACAGCGGTACACATACAGTACATCCTCTCCCACACAGCACCGACTCCACCGGAGAGCTGCCGGGGGCGACACAAAACACCGGGTCACAGCGGTACACATACAGTACATCCTCTCCCACACAGACTCCACCGGAGAGCTGCCGGGGGCGACACAAAACACCGGGTCACAGCGGTACACATACAGTACATCCTTTCCCACACAGACAGACTCCCCCGGAGAGCTGCCGGGGGCGACACAAAACACCGGGTCACAGCGGTACACATACAGTACATCCTCTCCCACACAGACTCCACCGGAGAGCTGCCGGGGGCGACACAAAACACCGGGTCACAGCGGTACACATACAGTACATCCTCTCCCACACAGACTCCAACGGAGAGCTGCCGGGGGCGACACAAAACACCGGGTCACAGCGGTACACATACAGTACATCCTCTCCCACACAGACTCCACCGGAGAGCTGCCGAGGGCGACACAAAACACCGGGTCACAGCGGTACACATACAGTACATCCTCTCTCACACAGACTCCACCGGAGAGCTGCCGGGGGCGACACAAAACACCGGGTCACAGCGGTACACATACAGTACATCCTCTCCCACACAGACTCCACCGGAGAGCTGCCGGGGGCGACACAAAACACCGGGTCACAGCGGTACACATACAGTCCATCCTCTCCCACACACACAGACTCCACCGGAGAGCTGCCGGGGGCGACACAAAACACCGAGTCACAGCGGTACACATACAGTACATCCTCTCCCACACAGACAGACTCCACCGGAGAGCTGCCGGGGGCGACACAAAACACCGGGTCACAGCGGTACACATGCAGTACATCCTGTCCCACACAGACTCCACCGGAGAGCTGCCGGGGGCGACACAAAACACCGGGTCACAGCGGTACACATACAGTACATCCTCTCCCACACATACTCCAACGGAGAGCTGCCGGGGGCGACACAAAACACCGGGTCACAGCGGTACACGTACAGTACATCCTCTCCCACACAGACACACACTCCACCGGAGAGCTGCCGGCGGCGACACAAAACACCGGGTCACAGCGGTACACATGCAGTACATCTTCTCCCACACACACACACTCCACCGGAGAGCTGCCGGGGGCGACACAAAACACCGGGTCACAGCGGTACACATACAGTACATCCTCTCCGACACAGACAGACTCCACCGGAGAGCTGCCGAGGGCGACACAAAACACCGGGTCACAGCGGTACACATACAGTACATCCTCTCCCACACAGACAGACTCCACCGGAGAGCTGCCGGGGGAGACACAAAACAGCGGGTCACAGCGGTACACATACAGTACATCCTCTCCCACACACACAGACTCCACCGGAGAGCTGCCGGGGGCGACACAAAACACCGGGGCACAGCGGTACACATACAGTACATCCTCTCTCACACAGACTCCACCGGAGAGCTGCCGGGGGAGACACAAAACACCGGGTCACAGCGGTACACATACAGTACATCCTCTCACACACAGACAGACTCCACCGGAGAGCTGCCGGGGCGACACAAAACACCGGGTCACAGCGGTACACATACAGTACATCCTCTCCCACACAGACATACTCCACCGGAGAGCTGCCGGGGGCAACACAAAACACCGGGTCACAGCGGTACACATACAGTACATCCTCTCACACACACACACTCCACCGGAGAGCTGCCGGGGGCGACACAAAACACCGGGTCATAGCGGTACACATACAGTACATCTTCTCCCACACAGACTCCACCGGAGAGCTGCCGGGGGCGACACAAAACATCGGGTCACAGCGGTACACATACAGTACATCCTCTCCCACACAGACAGACTCCACCGGAGAGCTGCCGGGGGCGACACAAAACACCGGGTCACAGCGGTACACATACAGTACATCCTCTCCTACACAGACTCCACCGGAGAGCTGCCGGGGAGACACAAAACACCGGGTCACAGCGGTACACATACAGTACATCCTCTCCCACACAGACTCCACCGGAGAGCTGCCGGGGGCGACACAAAACACCGGGTCACAGCGGTACACATACAGTACATCCTCTCACACACAGACTCCACCGGAGAGCTGCCGGGGGCGACACAAAACACCGGGTCACAGCGGTACACATACAGTACATCCTCTCACACACAGACAGACTCCACCGGAGAGCTGCCGGGGGCGACACAAAACACCGGGTCACAGCGGTACACATACAGTACATCCTCTCCCACACACACAGACTCCACCGGAGAGCTGCCGGGGGCGACACAAAACACCGGGTCACAGCGGTACACATACAGTACATCCTCTCCCACACAGACAGACTCCACCGGAGAGCTGCCGGGGGCGACACAAAACACCGGGTCACAGCGGTACACATACAGTACATCCTCTCCCACACAGACTCCACTGGAGAGCTGCCGGGGGCGACACAAAACACCGGGTCACAGCGGTACACATACAGTACATCCTCTCCCACACAGACTCCACTGGAGAGCTGCCGGGGGCGACACAAAACACCGGGTCACAGCGGTACACATACAGTACATCCTCTCCTACACAGACTCCACCGGAGAGCTGCCGGGGAGACACAAAACACCGGGTCACAGCGGTACACATACAGTACATCCTCTCCCACACAGACTCCACCGGAGAGCTGCCGGGGGCGACACAAAACACCGGGTCACAGCGGTACACATACAGTACATCCTCTCCCACACAGACTCCACCGGAGAGCTGCCGGGGGCGACACAAAACACCGGGTCACAGCGGTACACATACAGTACATCCTCTCACACACAGACAGACTCCACCGGAGAGCTGCCGGGGGCGACACAAAACACCGGGTCACAGCGGTACACATACAGTACATCCTCTCCCACACACACAGACTCCACCGGAGAGCTGCCGGGGGCGACACAAAACACCGGGTCACAGCGGTACACATACAGTACATCCTCTCCCACACAGACAGACTCCACCGGAGAGCTGCCGGGGGCGACACAAAACACCGGGTCACAGCGGTACACATACAGTACATCCTCTCCCACACAGACTCCACTGGAGAGCTGCCGGGGGCGACACAAAACACCGGGTCACAGCGGTACACATACAGTACATCCTCTCCCACACAGACTCCACCGGAGAGCTGCCGGGGGCGACACAAAACACCGGGTCACAGCGGTACACATACAGTACATCCTCTCCCACACAGACAGACTCCACCGGAGAGCTGCTGGGGGCGACACAAAACACCGGGTCACAGCAGTACACATACAGTACATCCTCTCCCAGACAGACAGACTCCACCGGAGAGCTGCCGGGGGCGACACAAAACACCGGGTCACAGCGGTACACATACAGTACATCCTCTCCCACACAGACTCCATCGGAGAGCTGCCGGGGGCGACACAAAACACCGGGTCACAGCGGTGCACATACAGTACATCCTCTCCATCACAGACGCCACCGGAGAGCTGCCGGGGGCGACACAAAACACCGGGTCACAGCGGTACACATACAGTACATCCTCTCCCACACAGACTCCACCGGAGAGCTGCCGGGGGCAACACAAAACACCGGGTCACAGCGGTACACATACAGTACATCCTCTCCCACACAGACTCCACCGGAGAGCTGCCGGGGGCGACACAAAACACCGGGTCACAGCGGTACACATACAGTACATCCTCTCCCACACACACAGACTCCACCGGAGAGCTGCCGGGGGCGACACAAAACACCGGGTCACAGCGGTACAAATACAGTACATCCTCTCCCACACAGACAGACTCCACCGGAGAGCTGCCGGGGGCGACACAAAACACCGGGTCACAGCGGTACACATACAGTACATCCTCTCTCACACACACACACACCACCGGAGAGCTGCCGGGGGCGACACAAAACACCGGGTCACAGCGGTACACATACAGTACACCTTCTCCCACACAGACTCCACCGGAGAGCTGCCGGGGGCGACACAAAACATCGGGTCACAGCGGTACACATACAGTACATCCTCTCCCACACAGACAGACTCCACCGGAGAGCTGCCGGGGGCGACACAAAACACCGGGTCACAGCGGTACACATACAGTACATCCTCTCCCACACAGACAGACTCCACCGGAGAGCTGCCGGGGGCGACACAAAACACCGGTCACAGCGGTACACATACAGTACATCCTCTCCCACACAGACTCCACTGGAGAGCTGCCGGGGGCGACACAAAACACCGGGTCACAGCGGTACACATACAGTACATCCTCTCCCACACAGACTCCACCGGAGAGCTGCCGGGGGCGACACAAAACACCGGGTCACAGCGGTACACATACAGTACATCCTCTCCATCACAGACTCCACCGGAGAGCTGCCGGGGGCGACACAAAACACCGGGTCACAGCGGTACACATACAGTACATCCTCTCCCACACAGACTCCACCGGAGAGCTGCCGGGGGCGACACAAAACACCGGGTCACAGCGGTACACATACAGTACATCCTCTCCCACACAGACTCCACCGGAGAGCTGCAGGGGGCGACACAAAACACCGGGTCACAGCGGTACACATACAGTCCATCCTCTCCCACACACACATACTCCACCGGAGAGCTGCCGGGGGCGACACAAAACACCGGGTCACAGCGGTACATATACAGTACATCCTCTCCCACACAGACAGACTCCACCGGAGAGCTGCCGGGGACGACACAAAACACCGGGTCACAGCGGTACACATACAGTACATCCTCTCCCACACAGACTCCACCGGAGAGCTGCCGGGGGCGACACAAAACACCGGGTCACAGCGGTACACATACAGTACATCCTCT